>JAVQJG010022420.1:0-11988 GCA_036024015.1 Craterocephalus amniculus
TCTGTTTACAACATTCTTCTTCGTCTGTCACCTAGTTTCTCGCTCTGGAGCTCCCCCTACAGCTTTGGGGTGCGCACTGCATGGTAAACATACCCAGACTTGCATTGATCCGCTTTAAGGTGTACAATCAGATCCGCATAATCAAATTACACAAAAAAGGACCAAGAAGCAGTCAGGAAACACAAAAGAATACTGCTGGGGGAAATCTCTCATATAAAATGAACCACGGAATAACAGAGTAGGGAATAAAAATTCCCACCTGGAACTAGGCTGGCTAAACTAGGTACCAAAAAACAAACAGAGAAACAGAAAAATAAGCTGCGGGACGCAAACACTGCAGGAACCGGCCTATATAATCAGTCAGCTGGCTTTACTGAGCTCTGTTCGGACCCTCTGCTCTTCGTCAGGACTGTATTCAATCCATGTTAAAAAGATCATCACTTCGATGTAGCAAAAAAGCAGTGCACACCAGGAACAGCCACGATGGATGCAAAGAACCTGCTTGGAAGTGGAAACGCCCTGGAAAATCGCCTCGTCCCTGCATCAGGTGAGGGACATGAACCCTTACTCTCTGATATGTTCAGCGAGATCCTGCCTCAGATAACAGGAAGGCTGTTCTGCTCTGATTTACTATACGTCTATCAGATGATGTTATTTTTCTGTTAGACATTTTTAATTTGACATAAAAGTTTATTAATTCGGTGTTTTGGCTTTCGGCCTTGGTTTCTTAAAGGGGTGGTTTTATTCACTTTTCTCCCCATCTGTAACTGTTCTTTGATGTCTAAACATTCTGTTAAAGTCGTGGTTCAATCATATCGGGCTTCAGGTAAAGCACTTCAGCTGTTGCACAGCGCCTTATTTTCCCTCAGCTCTTGAACGTCCCTCTGAATGGGCGGCACCCAAGCGGCAACCTCATGCTAGAAAAGTGATACCCATGCGGAAGTGCAAAAAATTGCAGTTCTCTCCTCCTCCGCTAGTTGCTGCTGCAAAACAGAGCAATTTCCCATTGGCTCCCATGTTAAAAAGGCCAACTTTACAGCAGAATTAAACATGTGGTTCAACTGGTTCAAAAAACCATATTAGGATTAAAATGTCAGGTTTACCTTCATGACAACTGTGGGGGGAGTGAAAAAAATTCTAGCACCTCCGTTTAGATGTTATTTAATCCTAAAGTTCCTCATTAATTGTGGGCGTGTCCGTTTCATTGACAGGTGCCAGATTTCAGGGAAAATGAGGCCTAGCGTAGCACAACCGCAGTTTTTAGCCGCTAACAGCGCTTCATATCTTTAACCCGTCTTCCTCCGTTGGATGGTTAGCTCCTGACAGCTGTGGGTTAGCTTTATTAGCACATAGCTCGGAGTTTAATGGCTGTCAATCATCCCTCCCCACACTCTCAGCCCCCCCTCTCCGCCCTTCGTCGTCGGCCATTTATGGGCTTTCCGGCAGTCACGAGACTCGTGACGGTGCCAAGGTGGCGGAGGAAGGAACCCCCAATGTGCATCACTTCAGCTCAATACAATCATATGGGTCACGTGGTTTAAGGGTTTGTCCATTCTTTTTACAGTCTATGGTAGTGGGACACAGTCCAGTTTCTGGCAGCACCTGCTTTTTCACCTTGTGACAAACACAGTGACGTAATGGACTAAAAAATTAATAGCGAATAGAGAAAAGTAAACAGACAACAACAATATCCAGCAGCACCAAGATCCCAAAGTGGCATTTGGTATGTACCGCTGCATGCACTGCTCCTATAGTGGTACATGCCGCTCTCAGAGTGGAATGTACCGATGTCTAACTGTAATTTCTCGCTGTTTTAGTGGGAAATTCAACTGTTTTAGTGGGATATTCAGCTCTGTGCCTCACATGCCTCTGTTTCTAAGCAGCATGCCGCTGCTTTTGCTGATATTTTGATGGCATTTCATGGACATTTTAGACTTTGTCGTTTGTAAAGTATGCCCCAGAGCTATATACCACTCTTATAATATGTGTCATAGAAACCAGTACTGTTGCAGCTTTACGATATGGAAAATAACATTGTTTCTCAATGTTGGGGGAGGCCAGATAGGGGAGGCCACAGGTGGGTCTACCGTACCTACAAGGGGTGCACCGGCCCCGTCTGGCCCCTCCCTAGAACTGCCAGTGGTGTCGGTGAAATATTTTTTTACATGGATCTTCGAGTGGTACGTTCCGCTCGGCTAGCGGGATGTACCGCTCCCATAATGGTACATGCTGCTCTCAGAGAGGGGTGTACTGATCTCGAACTGTCATTCCTCGCTTTTAGTGGGATCTTCGAGCGGTGTGTGCCGGTCTCAAAGTGCATCTCCATTTGTTTTTGGTTTGTTTGTGTTAATGAGCCGCTTTATTGCATTTCAGTTTTCTAAATATTTTAATTTAGCCTATTGCTTGCCCGCCCGCTCCCTGGAAGAAAAGGGATATTGGTTTAGCATACTTCATTAATACAGTAAAACAACAACAAAAATAATACAGCTTAAATAGGTCAAATATTTTATAGTAGCCATAAGTCAATAGTTCAAAAGTGGATGAAAATGCCATCAACGCATCCGCAAAAGCAGCGGCATGCCGCTTAGAAACAGAGGCCTGTGGGCCAAAGAGCGGAATATCCCACTAAAACAGCGAGGAATGACAGTTGGAGATCGGTACATCCCACTCTGAGAGCGGCATGTACCACTATGGGAGCGGTACATCCCGCTAGCTGAGCGGTACACACCAACGTACACGCTGCTACACCTCTGCAGGGTGGAGGATGTTGGTGACTGAATATTGCCATCAGAAGCATAACTTTTTCTCCTTCTTGTGCATTGGCGTCTGCAGGATGACTCCGGGGAATGTGGGCGTGTCTGAGGACAGCGCCACACGTCGCAGTCATGGAGGTGGAGGGCACGGCGGAGCCAGACTTCGTGGACGTGGATCAGGGCCTGACGCTGGCCTGCGTCGTCTTCCTCTGCTTGCTGCTGATGGCCATGATCATCCGCTGTGCCAAGGTCATCATGGACCCATACAGCGCCATCCCCACCTCCACCTGGGAGGAGCAGCACTTGGATGACTGACGTTCTGGACGACAGCCTGGACTGAACCCACCTCCTGCTGTCTGTTCACTCGCCTCACCTCAGAAACTGAGACTGTCTCCCGCTCTGCTGCAGACCGGTTTGTTAAAATGTCCATATTCTGTAAAAGAGAGGGTAATTTATGGGTAAACTCTGCAACACATCCAGCTGGTAAGCAGAGCAGATAATGATCGTCGGGAGAACCACCCATGAGTGTGAAACTTCCACTTCAGTTCAGCTTTATTTGTTCAACATCAATTCACAGCAAAGGCCGCCAAAGCTGCCCCTCAGACATAATCAGTTCGAGCCAATTCACCACGAGCCACTTTGAACAAGTATAACTGTATCATATAAACATAGTCATGAAAAGAGAAAAAACTCCCTTTTAACAACTTCCACCAGTACCAGGAAGGACACCTGTCATCCTGGACCAGTTAGGATGGAGAGGACAGGAGGGAGGAGTTAACCAGCATAACCCTAGGCAGGGATCCCTGCTACTACAAGACAAGACACAGATAACACTGTCAGATATTTCTACAGAACAGAGAGGAGCCCAGTGCATCATGGGATGCCCCCGGTGCATCATAGGACGTCCCCGGTGCATCATGGGACGCCCCCGGTGCATCATGGGACGCCCCCGGTGCATCATGGGACGTCCCCCGTTGGCCTTGATCTGTAGGAGCAGAGCTAAAGCGATGGATCAGGATCTCTAATCCCGACCCGACTGGAAGATTGATCAGGAAGGAAACTCTGCTTCCCTGCCAGACCGGGAGCAGTGTTAGGTGTAACGTCTTACTTTGTAACGCGTTAGTGTTATGAGAGAATAATGTAATGTACTTTTGAAAACATGATGTCGTTACTCGTTACTTTTAGGACTGATAACCTTTCCGGCATGGAGCCTCAAACCAAGCATTCCTGCATGATGTTTCCCTGATCAACCAGCCCAACACACTTTGACAGAATACTTTATAAAGACGTGAGGGCCTGCAGTTGAACTGCTGTCTTTTGAAGACGGCCTTAGCCAGTTGAGAGAGAACCAATCAGAAACTTGGAAATGACGCAGCATCTGACACTAAAGCAGATGTGTATCCGCTTTAGGTGGAATAAAAACAGGTGGGAGCGGTTATGGTAGCTACAGAGCCATGGCTAACGGAGGAGAAAAGGCGAATTTGCCGCTTTGTGTCAAAACTTGCAAATACAAGGTGTCATTGCACACTTTGTGCAGACATTTTCCCGCCCCAGGGGAAAACACTTGTTCCGTGTTTTCATTATGACGCACAACAAAGGTGAAATGTAGTTGTCCGCATGATGGTGGAGTGGCAGCAGCAACGCCGCGGAGCTCAGCCCCGAGTCCGACTGTAACGTAGCGTGGGCTAACTGATGTGTGAAGTCAAACTCTGAACTCACAGGACCGTGCATTTCAGGTATGATGTTTTAGAATGATGCAAAAGTAGTGTAACTGGTAATGTAACTTACTTTCCAAAAAAGTAACTTAAGTAATGTAATGGATTACTTTTTTGAGAGGTAATGAGTAATATGTAATAGATTGCTTTTTTTGAGTTACTTCTCCAACACTGACCGGGAGCCGGTTCTACAGAGAAAAGTCCGATAACTGAAGGTTCTGCCTCCCGTTCTGCTTTTAGAGGCTCCAGCGTTATTTTATTCTGGATTTAACAGGAAGCCAATGAAGGGAGATAAAACTGGGGAAATGTCTTTGCTGCTGATTCTCATCACAACCGTAGCTGAAGCCTTTTCACATCCAGTTGGAATGAAACACAGGGAGCTGCTAGCAGAAGACAGAGATGAGACCTACTGACCAACCTTCAGCTGGAATTACAACCACGTCAAGCACAGAAACTGTCTACCAGCAGATGTCTTCAGCTGCCTCACATCTCTGCTGGAACCGACTCGGACCAGCTGCACACACCCTGAGGAAGTCAGAGGAAGAGCCGGGGTTCAGCCTCAGGACGTGGAGACGCCTACAGGAAGGAAGCAGAAATGAGTCGGTTCCCAGACAGAATTCAACCTGCTCCTGCTTTCAGGGTGCAGCAGTGGCAGCGATCAGATGGCCGGTCGCCTCATTCCCTGGATCTTCTCCTTCCTGCTTCAGCAGATCCTGTTTCTGAAAATGATTGAACCTCATGTGAGTGTAACACAAACATGCACAGATCTACATTCAGATCACAGATCACAAACTCCTGCCGACCAACAGGATGCCTGCAGAGATTCAGGAAAATCTCAAATTACAATCGCAAGCGGCAGTGATATCACAGACACATAAAACCTTCATCACCTGTCGCTGTTCTCCGGAAGTGTGCCATGCAGAGGTGAAACGTTTCCTGAGGAATGGTTGTCCTGTTTCTGTCTGGATCTCTGAGGAAGGAGGACCCGCTCATGTTAGTCGGCTCACAGCAAGAAGAAACAATAATCCAGTCTGGTCTCAGCTCACCCTCCTGTTTGCACTTTATCATTCCAGTCCCGGTCTAATCCAATCCCAGTTTACAATCACATCACAGTTTACTGCCCAGGTTCAAGATAACGTTCCCTTTCTCATCAGAGGTCACTGTTCTTGCTTAGAGATTACTATCTGCTCCCAGTTCCAGTCCCAGTATTTTGCCCAAGTCCCAGTTTACTGCATCTGTCCCAGTCCCAGTTTCCTGCCTGGTCCCAGTCGGCTCTGACCAGATTCCCGTGCCACATCATATTTTCTGTTTTTATTTGAGACGCCCATCAGAAATTCTGCTCTCTGCTCGTTAGGGAGGATGTCTGACGCTCCTGGAGGAGAAGTTTTGTTGCTGTCCGTCATGTCTGAGCGGTTTGGCATCATTCCCACATGGTAAACTGGATTCAGTGGAATTTAGGATGAAGCTCCGCCTCCACACTTATCTCTGGAAGAGGTGAAGAGGATGATGGTGAAGCTGAAAAGACTGGAGGAGGAGGAGGCTTCTCAGTGGATGCAATGTAGAAATATTTGGAAATTGGAGTCCTCTGAAGATGTGATGTCAACGTAAACACAATGGTCACCTTATTGTAAAGCACATATGCAGTTTTTCTATGTTTTTTAAGTTCTGAAGATGAACTTGGGAATGAGTTGTGTGAACATTCAGATAATCTGAACCCTTGAACCCTTTATGTGCTTGATGAATGCTGCGTTCACAGCATGTGACGTGAAACTGTGCAGCAACTCAGGGCGGTGATCAGAGCTCTTCCTCGGCAAAGGAAGCCGCAGTGCTACTGCTGAGCACTTAGTCTGAATGACATGATGGACTGCTGCATGCTATGAAGTGCCTATGCTTTATTTAAACTACAGGGGAGCCATTTACTCTCAAAGTCCCTTTACTGCTTTGGACCTGTGGATAAGGAAGGATGAGTATCTGGCAAAGGCTGTGAAAGGAGCTGCATCTATACACAGAACTGAGTTCTATGTGATTGCTGATAGTTTTCAGGAGCTGGAACATCACATTGACCCGATATGATGCGATGCATACTGTGTTGCTAACTTGTCTGGATACAAACACATATCCAGTGTGGCTGCAACAGCATTAATGTGTCTGTTAATCAGTGAGCATGAGAAAAACAAGGCAAATAAAAGATATTTTCTGTAATTGCTTGTTTCAGAGTTAACAAATAAAATGCAGTAAAGTGATTCAACTGAGTCTGTGATCACTGTGCTTACATGCACACACACTTCAATCTCCTACACAAACATGAACAACACATTTTGTTTCCTCAAAGCCAAAAAACATCTGCAAGTGTCAGCATAGTATGCAGTCTCAGAGGCAAACAAGTACTTCAGAGGCAAAACGAATGGACGTGACATTTCACTTCAACATTTATATGACAACCTACACCAACCAACAAAAATGACAAAAGACTTTCATAGACAAACTTGATTGGACCATACCATCCCTACATGTTCACAAGCTATATACATAGACACAGAAATATTTACACAAGGTCATTCTACTCAATCACAACCAATAATCCAGCCAATAACTATCCCAAACTGTACAGTAGGAAGTTATTCCCGCAAAATCCTCCTAGTCCTAAGTCCAGCCTTGAGTTCCCCCCGCATGGAATCAATAAAGAGGTGCATGAATACCTGGGGACATTTTTAGTGAATGCATCACTCCTGGTAGAAAAAAACAGCCAGAGGTAAGTACAAACATGTCATTTTCCCATTTCTTTACTTCATACCATCGTTGGCAGACATGGAAGTTTGGAGGTTGAATTTTAGCATCTGATGGTAAAAGTATATGGTTTCAAAATATTAAACAATAAACCGGAATGTTTTAATATGTCTTGGATTGCTTTGTGTGTTTTAAGTTCTTGTGTTCAGCTTTGTTTTACTTTTTTGTTAGTTTTGTTACTGCTTTATAGTTCTGTTACTTTAACCTCTTTTATAGGGCCTATGTTTTAATATTTTTGTATATGATTTTTTGGGGGAGTAGTTAAGCTTTCAAGCGAACAGTGTTTGCTCCGATATGGGAGCAATTATACAACAGAGGTTTTAGCTCTGTTGGTGGTGGAGCAGACTCACAGGAAACACCAACAATGTGACATTAAAGTCTTTTGTTTTATTATAAAATCTGGATTTTACATGAAAAATCTGCAGGAAACATTCTTTGCTGGGTCATCATGAAGGTTTCTGACTCCCTGAGTCATGGCATCATGTAGGAATGACAACGCAAAGCTTCAGTTTTCCAGCCTGAGGACTTGATGAGAACCTTCAGTTCTTCAGGTTTTTGGGCTCTGATGAAACTAAAACCCTGAAATAAAACCTGACACAGCGTCTACAGCTCTTATTTTTAAAGCAATCTCAGCGCTGCAGGGCTGGAAGGATGGTCCCACGGCAGCTTCCAAAGCCAACCCTGAAGCCGTCTCCCTGACAGAAACCTAAACACGGATCAGAGACGAGAAGATCTGAGCATCAGTTCATCTTTTGTCATCCTAAGCTACATTATATCATTTAGATATGAAAAACTAGGGTCCCTGCTCTATCACAGAGCTCCAGTGTTTATGAACAGACTGACCTGTGATGATGACTTCATCTCCATCATTCAGGAACGTCCTTGTTCTTCCTTCTCCAAGATCTATGTTCTTAAATCCCCTCCACGACAGCTCCAGCATGGAGCCAAAACTCTCTGGAGTCTGTGGAAACACAGCGGGTCAGAAGGGAGGAGGAAATCTGGGAATTATGTCTGGATGGGGACACCTCAGCTGTACTAGAACATCATGTTTCACTGGATGTACTGACCAGTCTCACATGAAAGGCCCACATCATGCAACCTGAAAGAACCTCTGCTAGATCACCATCCGAGTGTCTAACTGTGTCGGATAAATAAGGCTTTACCCTTCAGACAGCTGGATCATACTGTGTGTTTGACGTCAAAGCTGCAGCGTCCATGTCTGAACGATAACTCAAACTGAAAACAAAGCCTGACAGCCTCTGTACTGCCATGGATTAAAAATCATTTTATCCAAACTGGTTTCAATGCTTCCCATTGTTGGAGTATCGGGATCTAGAGATACTACTCTTTGTTTTTACACAGGGCGCTGGCTAAAACCATGAGGCATCACACATGTGTAAAAATTAGCCTATAAAGCAAGCATGTTTTCATGGATCAGATTTAATATTCCATTCCTTGATGTTAAGTATTAGTATGTTTTTGTAAGTTACAGGGTTTTTTAAAACCTCTGGACTGTCTCAGGAAAAGACAATGAGTGGAGTTGCTGTAAAGAGGCAGCGCTGTGGTGTTCTGGGGCCGCAAACGCCTCATAGGTGAGATGGTTGGTGGGCCGAGCACTTCCTCTAAGTGAGGATGATATACAGCTGGTCGTAGTTCAGTCAGCATCAGAGCGCCTCAGGCTGAACTAAGCTGAATTAAGATAGCTAGCCTAGCACACTACATGAAACCAGCATCACACCTTTTAAATAATAATCTGACTACAACCAGCTGAAGGGGTTTGCTGCCGAAAGGGCCTGAGCCAGGCTGCCGCAGCATTGGGAAACCTGCCAGAGACCCCGCTAGCAGGTTAGCAACCACAGCACCGACCTTATCAGACACCTTGGTACTGTGTCAGGGTCATTAGCTAGGCCCCACGCTGGGCTTTCCGGGCCCGAAAGACTGGTCCTGAGCCGAAATGAGGGAAACGGCCTGGAATACATGAAAGTCTTAAAACAGTGCTCTGTTCATCTTCTCCGTCTCAAAATGAGATGATGGATCGCTGTGCTGAGGAAGTGAGGTAAAGTTCTGAGTTGTTGCAGAAGAATCACACTGAGGAGTTGGCGATGTGTCCGTTATGTCGCAGAAGACGGTTGGAGGTGTCCAGACCGCTACGCTGCACATAAACTCAGTGAAGTACTGTGTCATTTGACATCATTTTAGCCTCATTCTCTGACAACTGAGCCCATCCTGAAAACATCATGAGAAATGCCGCAGTGACTGGGAATAAAGGGCTTTAGATTATGTCATTTTATATTAAAAAACAAAAAACAGCTGGACCATAAATGGCCAAACAGTTTAGGAGTTCTAAGGTTTAATGTCTGAATGTTGGTGCCTCGACACACCGCCGGAGCCACTAGCGCTTCGGTCTGAAAAGGGCTGCAGTGGAAGCTGAAACACCTGATCAGAACACAAAGAAAGAAAATAGAATAATAATCAGTATCCCATGTAAAGACAAACAGAGGCTCACCGGCCCGCTGATGGTACCGGAAGCCAGCAGGTCTCCGGGCCGGACGTTGCAGCCGTTGACTGTGTGATGGGCCAGCTGCTGCTTCATGGTCCAGTACATGTTCTGCACACAGAGGTAAGCCTTCATCGTCATTCAGCACCTTCAACTAACTTCAGATTAGGACCCACAGGATTGTATAGTAGTATAAAAGTATACATATGCACTCAATGATCTTCTCACACATGAATTACTGTTTAACAAGCTGGTCACAAGCCAGTTCAACAACACTTAAACCACTGCAGTCTTTGTAGAAGTAGGCACTTAAAATTTTCGACAAAACGGCTAAACAATTTCATCATCACAAAATTCTAAAGACATATCTTCTCATGAACTGGGATAATGTAATAAAATATGCAAATATATGCCTTTTCTATAAAATCATGCATGGTTTGGCGCCCCTTCCCTTGGATCTTTTGTAATAATGAGAACAGATGCAAAAAAAAAAAAAAGGGGGGGGTCTCCAGAGGGGATTGTGTTGTTCCTTTAAGGAAAAGTGCCTCGGGACAGTCAGCCTTTTCAGTTAAAGCCTCTCGACAATGGAATACCGTCCCAATAAATATTAGAAAGATTAATACGTAGTACGATTTTAAGTCGGCTTTAAAAAAGTGGTTAGTCAGAACCTGTCAACTTTAAAAGTCCTGTCAGCCGTTCCCTTCTTGTGTTTGCCTGTTTTCACTCTTGCGTATTTACTAATCTTATTTTTGTTTTGTTTTTTAGTACGAAGTTGTCCTGAAGTATGACTTTGCGTCCTTGTTTTAAATATGTGTAGTTTTTGATGATGTTGATAGTCATATCTTTGCTTTGTTAGTTTTGGCTTACTTTCCTTCTAATATTTTGTGTGAATTTTTTCTCTGTGCTTTCTGTTGTATAGATTTTAATAATGTAGCTTTTTTCATAATTCCCTTTTTTAGTGGTTTTTATCTTACTGATTTAGGTTTATAGATTGATGATTGTTTTATGTATTGTATAATTTATATTCCTGATTCTCCACATTTCAGGGAGCCTTTTAAGATCTGGCAAGGGGCAACGGATGAAACTTAGCCTTTTGGCTAAATCTGGCATATTTAGAAGTTTTTCCTTTTTTATGCGCTGTCCCTATATCAATAATCAAATAAATAAACAAACAGATGTTCTGCATCATTCAGACAATGAGGTGAGATGTTGCAGCAGGGAGACTCTGAACACATCGTAGTAGGTTTAGTCTGCAGGCTGCCTTTAGCAGTTTCTTACTTTGAAGTTGGAGCTGCAGATGTTGACAGCTTTAGGCATGTCCTGTCCTGTAAAAACAGAAGCAGACAAACAAGTCACTCAGCAAGACCTTCCAGATGTTTAGTAGCTGCTGTGACTGCGGATGCTACTTAATCAAGAAATAGAAATATTTATGACAAAGAAGGATGAAAATGTTAGGAATTACTTAATTACGTGTGTATGTGGGGGTGGGGGGGTGGGGGGGACTCGTGTGTGTGTGTGTGTGTGTACATACACACCTTTCAGAGCCACAAACAGGTTAATGTTGAAGGTGTAAGCATCAGGATGCTGCAGGTACGGCAGCGGTTCGGGGTCCTGGAGGAAGAAAACAGCAGCTGAATGAACAATCCTTTCCTCTGTTGACAGGTTTTCTCTCTGATTAAATATCAGTTACATCTCCAGCTAAACAGCTTCCCGAACAATAGCCATAAGTCAATATAATGAGGAAAAATACACCGACAATAATTCATTTGAAACCAGAGAACTCTGAGTACTTTAAAAAGAAAAAGCAAAAGCAAGCAACTAAACTCTTCCTTCACAAAGTTGTCCTGCCTCATGTTTAGCCAGAATAATTTCTAATTAAAATCTAAAAAACAGATCAAATCAGATTAAAATCTAATAACCTGGATAATAATAAAATCCTGATAATGATCTAATAAGCAAATAAATTCCAGTTAGAATAACCTGAATGTCAGAACCTGAATAATTCTATATCACAATCGAACCATCAGAATAATCTGAGATTATAATTTAATACCTGAATAAGAAAAAAGAGACTACTACTACTATTATACTACTACTACTACTACTATACTACTACTACTACTACTATACTACTACTACTACTGCTACTAAACTACTACTGCTAATACTACTACTGCTACTACTACTGCTAATACTACTACTACTACTACTATACTACTACTAGTACTGCTACTAA
>JAVQJG010022426.1:0-18393 GCA_036024015.1 Craterocephalus amniculus
CCCCCCAAGAGAGGTGACGTTCCACGTCCCAAGAGCCAGTCTCTGCAGCCGCGGATCGGACCGCCAGGGTCCCCGCCTTTGGCTGCCGCCCAACTCACACGGCACCCGACCCCTACGGCACCCGACCCCTACGGCCCCTCCCGTGGGTGGTGGGTCCACGGGAGGCTGTAACTCTTTCATTTTTAAGGTCAGGTGACAGACGATGTGATAGGTGTGATATTGATAAGTAATGCTGAAATAAAATCCCAGCCTTGTCATTTGATGGAGTTTCTGTTCTGTGTCGATAAATCATTTTAAGTGGTTACACAACAGCAGAATTTATTGTGACTGTCACTGTAATCTTGTTTTAAAGCAATGTGAAGACCTGTGTGATCTACTATAAAATTTTTAACCCTCTTACAGATCCGACCCAGAAATTGGTTTACCATCAATTTTATAAATGGCTAGTCAAATTAAATCTGAGTTTAAATGGATCATTACTGTGTTTCAGAACATTGATATCACGAACTTCAGCAGCAGCTGGAATGATGGCCTGGCCTTCTGCGCTTTGCTCCACACCTATCTGCCCGCACACATCCCTTACCAGGAGCTCACCAGCCAAGACAAGGCAAGTAGATTTTAGACTAAATTCCCCAGAAATGGTTAATTATCATTTTATACATTTAGGGAAACTCTCCCCTTTTCATCCTCAGAGGAGAAACTTCACCTTGGCTTTCCAGGCGGCTGAGAGCGTCGGCATCAAATGCACTTTGGTGAGCATTTTACACTTATTGCTACGGCCAATGCTGTTTGATAAGAAGTCACTTAAACTGGATTTCAAACACTTGGCCTGCTGCTGGTAATCATTTACCAAGAGTTGAACTACAGTTTGAGGTTATAAAGGTTAAAACAGAGCTGTGATTCAGTAAATAACAGTTATCAGCATTTCCCTGATTAACAACACCAATTTTAAGATATAATAAAACAAATTCTGCGTAATGAAATAGAACAAGCCTTCACACACTGAAGTATACGGCGAGGCTCTTTAAAAATGCACACCTCATTATAGTCACCTCTGCACACAATTAAACATGCACTAAATAAGTAAATGAAAAAAAAAATTTTGTAAAACTGAAAAATGGAAAACCTTTTGCCTTGTAAAAATATTTCTGTGCTATATTACCTCAGATTCTTTTTTTTGTTTGTTTATTTTGTTACACAAATCAGACATGACTACACCACAACCAAGCCACACATACAATTAAATGGACCAAAAAAAGATGCAGGCTGAAGCAACAGGTTATACGATGCCAACCCTTCTATCTTTTATATGAAGTCACACTAATCAAACAAACAAAAACTTTTCTGTTTTAAAGGAAACGATATCTGTGTCTAATCTTGTTTTAGTCTAGTTATAAATATAAATGCTGTTGGTATCGTAATATAAGTAAGTTTGACTTGACACTTTTCTTCAGACTACAGCAGCTTTCATGTCGTGACCACAGCAACGAAAACTAACATGAGTCATTTTTTTAAAAAGTGTACGTGTGTCTTTGCAGTCTCTTGTTAACAAAGCTTTGCAGCGGTCCTCACAGCTGCTTTGTTCATGTTGCGCAGCTGTAATATTTGAATAAAAATGAGTCTGACGTTTCCTGTGAATGACTCATCCTGTGAGATTTGACACACGATGTAAACAGGAGGGGGAAAAACATCCTGATCGAAACTACGGACACATTCAGATTAAAATGTGTCTTGAGTGCGTTTATGCCTCTACTTGCTGCTGTCCACTGGTGATTGGATCACCTGGGGCTGGGTAACATGAGCCAAATCTCATAACTTGATGATTTTTTTCTTAATCACATACACAATATAAATCTCAATATAATTTTTTTTGGGTCAAGTACCCGAGGACACAGTTAAAACTTACAGCTTTGAGTGCTAAATGCACTTTTACTAAGGATCAGAAACACACATGCATTCAGTTTGACTGAAATTAAAGTAGATGTGAATTAAAATGACAAAAAAAAACTTTCAGTGACCAGAACCAGGATACAAAATGCTGAAAAAAAAGATTTTTAACTCAAAACAAGCGAACTCGATAAAACAATATTCCCTCGATTTATATCTTGTGTTACAAATTCTCGATATATTTGAAAATCTCGTTATATCACCCAGCCCACCTGGGGCTCCTGTTGGCACCGTGTCAAACATACCCTACGAATGAGGGGGCAAAAGCTGGTGATGGGGAATTAGGTTTATATGTTATTAGAACAAAATAAATGAGTTTTTAAAATCCTCTGGTTGTGTGAAAAGTCTGTTTTTTTTTTCTTTATCTGAAATCTGTTGAGTTTCTTTTGTAAAGCTGAATATAAAATTTAGCTGTAGCCTTTCTTTTTTCCTGCTTTAATCGTGTTTTTATCTTTCTTCATGTCTTCCAGGACATCAATGACATGGTGCACACCGAGAGGCCGGACTGGCAAAGCGTCATGACATATGTCACGGCCATCTACAAATACTTTGAGACCTGACTTCACCGTCTCGCTCGCCCTGCACCTGCAGCACAATCAGAGCCAAGTCAACCTTCTTTCCACTCCACGGTCAACTTTACCTCACTGACCTCTACGCTCACGTCACAGCGACATCCAGCTACTCTGCATCTCTGTCCCCAGCATTTTGCAACGTTAGTGGCAGACCTGAACCTCACTGGACACGCGCACAAGCAGGGCTTCTCCATGTGTTTGCTGTTGCACTAGAAAGCGATGAGAAGTGACGGTGAATTAGCCAAGTATGAAGTGATCTTCGGGGAAACCTTGTGGATCCCCTCGGCCTTCAGATCACGTCTGAAGGAGCAGCGCGAGGAAGAAACCAAGCATCAGTGCCTTCTATCTGGCTTCTGTCTCACATATTTCTCCACGCCTCACCCAGTTTCCAGGATGCTGTAGTCTGTTGAAGGGGAAGTCGCTCAAATTGATAAAATCTTACTTTAATCATGCTACTTTAATGAAAATTCCCCTTGAATAAACTTCAAACATCAGCTTTTTTTGCACCGAGTCTTCCAGACGTTACATCACGATCCAGATGCCTCCTGTAATGAATGAAAAGTGCCTGTGTGAGTTTTGATGCGGGAGACCAGGAAATGAGCTCTGTGACTTCAATTTGTGAAGCTGAATAGTTGAAGAGTTGCCTAATCTGTTTCAGAGCCGTTTGACTTTTGATTTCCGGCTTATTGATCACCGAGACAAAGCTGTTGCTTTCCAAGCACAAAAAGCATGCCGGCTTCCATTGAACACTCCTTAAGCAGCACGAACGCTCTTTATAATTTTTTTTCACTAATAGATCTGTGAAGGTGTGTAAAGCTCTGAATGCTTTAGGAAGCAAATGTTTAATATAGTGTTTGCATTTTGTAGAGGGCACGGGATTATTTCAGAATAACTAATCGCAGTCTTTATCTAAACATGTTATAGATTAGAAGATAAGCTTTGTTTTGAACAAAGCGTGGGGTGATAGTGTGGTTTACAACATAGCGTCTCGCCTCAAGACCACATGCTCTAGTTTCAGGAAACCAGCAGACACTTGCAGGTAGAGACACTTTTAATGTGCCAGAGCAGTTTGAAGAAGTAGTTTGACATTTCTGGATAATGTAATTTACTTTCTTTTTGTTGTTATCAGCACAATTTGTTGCAAAAAATACTGGAAATTAGATAAATTGGCTTGCCTGACTGCCCCCAGGTAACAAAAAGCTTCATACCAGATTAGCTAAACAAGAGACAAAGATTTAGCTGATTACTGCTGATTTATTTTGTTTTTACAAGGCCAAAATCTGCATAAACATATTAATTAGTGTTTTTTTTTCTTTTAGATGCCCAACTTTTTTTCCTTTTTTAAGGGCAAATATAACCCTAATCATGTTTTAGTGGTGGGTTAAGCTATCATCTGTTGGCCTTTCATTATATTTGCATGTAGTGCAAGTGTTTTTTTTTTTCATCCTGCAACTCTACAAAAGGGCAAAAAAGTACATGTCCATGAACGTCAAGCTTTTCCTCCTGCATCTACAAATATGAAATGTGTTTTTCTTGTTAGTGACCGAACACATGACTAGATAATCCACTCTGCTACTGACATCTTTAGTTTAGTCGCAGAGCTAGATGGGATGTTTTGTTTCTCACAGGACTGGCCCTCACTAGAGACACTGCAGCAAAAATAGCCATTTAATCAGTGTAAAACCTCATCTACACACCCGCCGTGTTACTTGTGCCTCCACATACAGAGTTCTTTATTTATTTGCATGGTTTCCATGAGGTCAGCGCTTTCATTTGCGTGTCTTAAGTAAATAATTTTATTGCACACAGTAAGTAGCTGCACTGAGATAAGCTTTTTGTATACTACACTAATTTCTTGCCTTAAGAGTTTAGCCGAGGCCTCTGTTATGGAGAAACGTGACTTTTTGAACAGTTGGCTTTTCTCCTCGCCAGGCATGTGTGACAGCGAGGAAAGGTCCTTCTGGTTTGTGCCTGTAGGGAAACACTAGTAGTGAAAGATTTGGAAGCAGAGGCTGAAGTCTGCGATGTGTTTAGTGAAAGTGACGGCACACTGTTTAGATTTGGGTATGCTGAGGCCGCCTGCTGGTATCGGTAGCAACAATATTTTAGTCTGTGCCGTTTGCCAGATCACATCAGCTGCATTAGACGTGAACTGATTTTACGAGTCAACAACAGTAACCGTTTCTGTGTTGTGTACAAGCTGAACAAATTATTTAATGGCATATAAAAGAACTGGCTCCCTGTTGAAAGGGGTTTTGCGATGCCACGATACTGAGAGGATGATTAGCCAGCAGTTTTATTGTGCTGTGTTTTAAATCCACCGCCGGCCCACGTGTTTTATTGCTCCCAACAGGAACCTCTGAGAGCTACAGAGAGATTTGAAGCCTTGCGATCCTTGAAGCGAAATGTGTTTTGATCACGCTTTAGTGATCCTGGGACTTTTTACGAGGTCTAGCATGTGCAGATGTGGAGTGATTGATGAACACTGAGACCAGACGGCTGGCGAAAGCTAGGAAGCACATTCCACCTCCACATGATGCAGCCGTCATGAAAATGTTGTGTAGTTTTGGGGATCCTACACGATGCATTTAAAGCATCCGGCTTCCCAGCAAGCTAAGCAAATGTGAACAAAGAATCCTGTCCTTAATGAGTCCACTTCATCATGCAAAGTGTATTTTTGTTTACTTGAAAATGCTCAGCGAATTCCACTGAACACATTTTAGTTTAGTTTCCATGTTGCCTTTTCTTTTTCCTTCATAGAGGTCACAGTATGCAGTCTTTTTAAGTGTGTGTGTTTTTTTTTTAAAGTTTTATTTTAAATGTATATTCTCATAAGAAAATATCAATCACTACATGCAATGTGGAAGTGCTCCCTTGGCAAAGTAAAACTAAATGAAATTGACTGAATTTGTGTTTAGGAGACACTAAGCTACAGTATTAAAGGCACACTACGATGATAATCATTTGTAAGGAGAAGCTGTGTGATGGTTATTTGTTGCTTTATTTTTCTGGCCATAACTGTTATTATAAAAGACCATTGAACAACCTTTTTTGTTGTCATCTTCATGCTTTTAAACTGGGTCATAAATAAAACTACTACTAGTAACATCTACTCTAACCCTTTCATGCATGTGTCAGCTACAGTGGACACCTATTTGACATCTGTATATAGTCCAGTATATTCATGGGTGGGGATGGAAAATTAGCATTTTTTTCCAACTCAGGAGACATCAGTGAGTCATGCAGTATACTGTCGGTTTGTGAATAATAAATCTTTATGTAAATACATACATTGTAAAGTAATAACCAAACTTTTAGGATAAACAGGAAAACAATACAGCCATATTTATTATAAAATATTCACATTATAGTAATACGAAAAGCATATTTTATTCATCTTTTTATAAAATATCAAAATACATTAAATTATAATGAAGAAATAAAAAAGCATCTCTGTAAATGTTTAAGTAAATTACTGTGTGCATAAAACTTGTGGTACTGTTTCTTAATTGATGCATGAAAGTGTTAAATCTCATTTACAGAGATTCTCTGAGTAGAGAGTTCAGATGAAGCTGAGTCCCTGAATCATTCGTCTCAGGTTTCAGGGCAGTTTTGTGCTTTTATCTGTGACACTCAGCTGGTCCGCCCCCGAAGTCGAAACGAGGACGATGTTTGGTGAGGGAAGGGAGAGAAAAGGAGCGAGGCTCATCCGTCTCGAGTCATTCATTGAAGCAGGAGTCCTACTACTTCACGTGGAGCCGGAAGCGCGACTTGTTTCCTGCACGCAGGCGGTGGCATACGACGCTGAGCAGCAGAAAGCGGAGACGGCTTCTCTCACTTGTGGCTGAAGTGCTTTTTAAAAAAAGATTTTTTCTTCTCAACCAAATTAAGTTGGGATACCAGGCGAAGTGAGGATACAAGGTAAGATTAAAAAAGAGCTCTTTTCAGCATCAGTAAGACTCAGACTATCTTTCCTGTTTGGTGCGAAGTTGATGGTTTTAAAGGTGAATGCGCAGGCAGGTGGAGGCGCGTGCAAACGCCTGAAAGCACGCGGTAAAATGTGCCTCCACGCAGTGTTTGGCTCTCTCACCTGTGAGAACAAACCCAGGCGGGACTTTAGAAAAACTTTGCAGACAGTGTGTACATTAAAAAAAAGTATTTGTTCAACGAGGAACTTCTCGTTTCACGCTGCTGCCTCCAGGGTCTGTTTATTAACACCTAAAAAATTTTATGTTAAACTTGAGCTAATGTGATTATGGTATTTTATTTAAGGAAGTAATCACACGGGAATTTCTTTTCTTTGAATTGTTTTATTTTGGACAAAAAAGGCTAATTATTTCAGCTGTTTAACTCAAATACTAGCAAGTAATTACCTTTGTATTTGTGTATAGAGGTTAACTTAATTTGACCATCTCTAAACTTCAGTACACACACATGCCACTGTTCAGTGTTGAATTCAGAACATGCTGTTCTCTAACAAGATGGCAATATATATGCAAGAGAGAGCTCCCAGAGCTGGTTCACCTGGCTGATTAACAGGAAACAGCCACACAGCCATCAGTGGAAACATCAGAAAGGATCATTAAAAAGTTAGTGATACAACTTGTATGTGGCTAGAAAAGTCTAAAAGTTAGAGCATGTACAAACAGAGAGGGATGTTTGTAAAAGGGAGACGCACATGTTAAGAAAATAAAGCATCATGGTGTCAGGGGAGAAAAATATATAGAAACATATAAAAATGATTTTGTGAAGAAAACTAATTGGGTTTCATCCCAGCTTAAACAGTAAGAAAACATGATGGCAGCTGTTCCTTCTATAGTAAATGCACAGGTGTATACGGAGATTTTCAGCATATTTGAACAATCTCAAAGTTTTGCTCATAAGGACCAGGCCACAGCTGTCTGAGGTTATATTGAAAGGAAAGACTAGGAGGTACGGATGAGGTCATGAATCTGTTTTGAAGGTTTTCTAATTGCTCCAGGAGAAGTAGACGTGAATGACCTTAGTCTTCGCTGATCATTCTTTAAACGAGAGGAGTTGAAGGACCGGGTTGAAGAGAAAGTGAGATGAATGTTTTAGAATTGACCTTGCTGCTGAATTTACCGGAGGGTAATTGGTTTATATAATAATTCTCTAAACTTCTCCTTGTTTTTGTTTGTTTTTCACTGATATATGTTTTAATCAACTTGAACTGAGGGTATTATTGAACAAGACTGCAATGCTCAGCTGTTACATGACAGCTTTTGTCATATTTTTTATTTTAACACTTAATCACTAAAACAGGAAGGACATCCTTCAAGAATCTTAATCACATAATTCTCAACAGTTTGTTTGCTATTTAATAGTTGTTCCTCTTTTTTAATCAGCTGTTTTATCCACATTAACATTCAGCTATGATAGGTTTATTTTGAGTATTTTAAAATGATTTATGAGTTAGTAAAAGCTACCTGTTTTACCATAACTTCTGCCTGTAGACATTCATATACAGTTTCACTGCTTCCCAACACAAGTTTAATTATAGTGTCTTCACGTGTGGCCCCTGGGGGTCGGTTGCTGTTTTAACAGAATTTATGTGTTGTAGTTTATCGAATATATTTAAATTTCCACATTTCTGAGCATCCTTTGCAGATGTTGATCAGTAGAAAAGATTGAAAGATGCTATGAAATATCAACATCTAAGAAAGATCTAAAGCAACTGAAGTGAACCAAAGTCTTTTCTTTTCATATGACTCCCTGGAGTTTCTCTCTTATATTTCATAATTCCATTTTAGGACAGCTTGTTACTGTAGGAAACATGGCTACCATGGGAGAATCCTTGCTGTAGTTTTCAGATTCATGATTCCTGTCATCTTCCTCTGGGATTTTTTCTCTGTCTTCCTGTTAATACATAAATCAGAGCAAGTCGTTACCATATTACACCGGATTTAAAATCAGGGCCAGTAAAAACTTCATTTTATAAGTCTTTTAGAATGAAAGGGAGTTAAAATAAGCCCAGGAAACTGATAGCATCAACAGTAAAAATAAAAAGTCTTTAGAAGGAATAAAATGGTCTCATCCGACCCGCAGGGAAAAGTCTGACTGGGAGAGTGAGGACCTTTGTGTTCCAGCACAGCTGTTATCTCTGAAAACTTAATGTAACCTCAAGAAAGATTCCCTCTGAGGGAATTCAGCTTCACAGGACCAGCGTCTCTCTGTTTGCTGGTGCTGTTGTGGATGATGCTTCGCAAATATCCAGAAATCGAATCTACTCACTGAAGCGCCAGACGTCTTATCGTTTGATAAAAATCTGCCTCAAAGAGCCGGCAGAGGTCTAACAAAGTCGTCCTATGATGGATGCAATGGAGTCGTCACCCAGAAAAACAGAAAAATTTGGTCTTTTGAGGGGGATTCATTTACGTTTTGTTTGCTGAACCCTGGCCAAGTAGAGTTGGTGCCTAAACAAAAGCAAAAAGATGAAAAAGAATGTGTCTTGAACGGGATATAAGCTGGGTTTCCTTCATGAAATTATTATTTATTTTTACAGCTCCTCTCCATCTTTCTATCAATGCACTTAAAAATGCAAAAAAAAAAAGTCTCAAAATGTCTGAAACGTGTCTATCATCCATCAAAAGTCGGCATAACTTTATCCATCTGTGGAGATTTTTGATGAGGTCATTAGAGGCCAGAGAAACCAGTAAGCGAAGGAGCTTAATTCAGCTGTTGTCCTGGAGGGAACAGATACGTGTTTCAGTTCTCTGTTGGTCTCTCCAGATAAGCACTTTATCTGTAACCGCCGGGTTCAGTAATACAGAATCTAGCTGGTTTCACACATTTCTCTGAGAAATGACATATTTATGACTAACAAAAGAGGTCAGAGTTGCTGCTTTTTTTTTAGCTGTTGCCAAGTGAATTTTTTAAAGATGGGAGAGTCGGGCTGTTGAGCCATTTCTTCCCAAATATTCTCACTGGAGTTGAAGTGTGGACTACTCTGTATCCAGTCCGTATGTAAAAAATGATCCCTTATACTTCCTGAACCACTCTGCTGCAATTTCAGCCCAGGAAGCCCACAGAATATGCCCTGTTTGGTGCGATCAGGAGGAAGGAAAACAGTTATTGATGAAAAACCAGGTCATTTATTATACTCTGGTGTGCAGCTTATATAGTTTTTTTTATGGTGTTTGACCTAAACCTAACTAAAGCATCCCATGATCATAATGCTGCCCCTGCTAGTTAGTAAAGAAGGCATGGCAATTTTTGTTGAAGAGCAAGGTGAATCAAAGTGCTTTACAGAGTTTGACTGCATGAAAAGAAAGAAAAAGAAGCTTTTTAAAGCCCAAACAAAGAAAAATCTACAGAAAAGTCTCATTTAAAAAAAACAGTAGTCTTTATTTGGCTCTGTTACAAAACGTGTTAGTAATTATTTAGATATGTATCACTGATTACTGTGAACCTCCTGAGACCAGCTTCCTCACGCAAGCACATCACATATTTGGCCTTCTGCACCATATTACTAAATTCTGTGTAACCAACACGTGAAACACTTAAACTGCAATTTGGGGGTGTCAGAAGAGATATTGTGTTTCAGTTTGAGATTATTTTTATATCTACATCATATATATAATAGAATATGTATAATTATAAAAATAAAGATAATCCAAAATCATGTAAATTTCTATTTATTTGTCCCTCCTAACCCTAATGGCTAGAAGAAATCTCTAATGTAAGTCAAAGTAAAACCGGGGTCTCAGGAGGGTTTGAGATGTCACCAGGGAGCAGAGGACGCGTATCAGGATTTAGCTAAATATTTACCATAAAGTGCTTTAGAGATTTTCCAATACCATTTTTTATCTCCCGATACCGATTCTGATACTTGTCCTATGGGTATCGGCCGATTTCAAGCACTGATACCACTTTATTATAAAACAAATGTCATATTACTCCTGCATGACTGTGATATGATTGGCATTGAGATAAGGCCTGACTCAGGTTAAACTCTTGGTAAAACATGAATGAATCCAGGAAACTGAAGCCATTTATCTTCAGATGCAAATTGCTGGTGGGAGAATCGAGTGTGAAGTACTGCCACACATACTGCCCTGACATCATTACTATTAGCTCTTTGTCTAACCTTGTCTAACCCTCTAAAACAGTAGGCTGCAGACGGCTGCACAGTGCAACTGTTTTAAGAACAATAAAGAAGAACTGTGTCAGAGATAATAGAGCTAATCGGTAAATAGATACTTATTTTAATAAATTATGTGGTATCGAATTGGTGTCCTAACTCCAGTACTCGGCAATACCGATACCAGAATTTGGGGCAGTATCGGAGGCATTTCCGATACTGGTATCTGTATCGGAACAATTCTAAAAGTGCAGCAAAACGTCTCAGGAACTATATCAACTATGACACATATGCTATTTTATAAGGTTCGACTGAGTATTAGAACAGAGTTTTATCAGTAAAGATTTAATTAAGAAAAAGTCAGGCAGCATCCCTTTTTTCCACATAAGTGTTGCATCCAACCAGGAAGCAGCTTCTCTGTGTTTAGTTCTAGCTTCTGGGACAGAAAACAAACCTCTTCCTGAGACCTGAGATGTCTTAAAGGCGCTTAAATCCCGTTTTCTATACTCGCTCATTCCAGTGCAAAGTTGCGAGGTGGGTCCATCACAGGGTCAGCGCAGAGAGAAAAACAACCACTCACGTATTAGTCATCAGCAAACCTGCATGTGTCTGGGCTGCGGGAGGAAGCAGGCATACACGGGGAGAACATGCAAAGGACAGGGCCAGCTCCAGTTAGTCCGACTCGTCTTTTTATGATGATTGATTTGTTTTCTGAGAGTTTCTTTCTTTCTTTAATTCTCTTATTTTGTTATTTTATTTGTGTTTTTCTTTTTATTGCTTCATTGCTGTAATGTTTCCGATGTTTGTTTGTTAAGCACCTTGAATTGTCATGTACATGATATGTGCTATACAAATAAACTTGCCTTGCCTTACAGTAATTGGAATTTTGAAAAACCCTCTAATGGTGGGCTTCAGGCCACACGGCTGATTTATCCCTATTTATAGAATTTACGTCACTTTGTTTGGTGCAAACATGAGCTAACCATCACTAAACACTGCATGTGATGTTATTTGATGGAATTTCCCTCATGATTCTTAGAGATTTTCCTCTGACCTGCATTGCTCAAAGATAAGGGCCCACCACTGTCCTGCCTTTTATTTCTTATTGCCTGACCTGACTTCTCTTTTTAATCTGATTTGATCTGGTAGCTATGGCAACATAATCAGATGATGTAGCACATGTTAAATTACTGCTCACTTTAAATTTCCCCTGAAATGTCTCACGTCGGGAAGCTGAGTCTTGAACAGACAGTAAAAGACAAACTAAGTTCTGATGCCCTTTATGTCTCCTAGTCTTTCAGAAAAATCCCACTTAAAAATCATTTTCAAAAAGTTTCAGGCTTCTCCTTATTTCCTATAGTTAACTCCCAGAGCTCTGCTATGTGTATTTTACACAGACAGTAGTGAGGGCTACGTGAACTGCTCCTGCACAGCTCCTCGAAGGGTCAAGAGGAGCTGTTTATAGAAGCCTGAGCATCCACAATCCCACAAAAGTCAGCACTGACAAGCCAATAAATGCAAACTCATTTGGGCTGATTTATTGTTTTTATCTTTGCATCAAAAGTGCTGATGCTTATCTTTTAAATTTGTGCCTCTGTATGTCCACATTTCCTGCTTTCTTAAACATTCAGGATATAAGGAGAAAAGCAAAGAAAAATGTCATGTTTTGTCAGAGAATGAAAATGCACACAGGAAGGAAAAGTGGTTGCTTAATCTGATCACGTCTAAAGTCACTTCCTTTACTGTAGTAGTGTTTCCTCTTTTTCACTTCTCTTCTGCTCCTCTCCGTCTGCAGCAGCGTGACGTTCCGGCGCTGCGTGTCGCCGGCATCATCGCAGCTCTCCGAAGGCTTGGTGGGAAAACGACTCTGACGGAAGGAGCCGAGGGGATCTGCTGAAGAGCTTTTTCCAGGAGTCATGAACGTGGAGTCGGGAGCGACGGCGGCCTCGTCTGAAGCCGACTGAACCTGCTTCCCAGCCGCTTGGGCCAAGCGCATGTGAAGGAGCTTCTGTTCGTGGGAATTCGGTGGATGTCTGTGGAGGCGAAAAGGCTGATCGGCCGGCCGGCCGGCTGCAGCTATGGACGTTGAGAGGTTTCCTCCGTCCTCATCAGTGACCTCACCGTTGGCCTCACCATGCCAGACGACCCCGCCGCCTCCGTCCTCTACATCGTCCTGGAGCTGCTCATAGCTGTGTTCTCTGTGCTGGGCAATGTGCTGGTCTGCTGGGCCGTTTGCCTCAACAGCAACCTGCAGAGCATCACCAACTTCTTTGTGGTGTCGCTGGCCGTGGCCGACATCGCCGTGGGCGTCCTGGCCATCCCCTTCGCCATCATCATCAGCACCGGCTTCTGCTCCAACTTCTACGGCTGCCTGTTCATCGCCTGCTTCGTGCTGGTTCTCACACAGAGCTCCATCTTCAGCCTGCTGGCCATCGCTATAGACCGATACATCGCCATCAAGATACCACTCAGGTCAGTGACCCGGGGGACGGATCTCTGGGGATGCAGATTTTTTCCAAGAGGGAAAAGTTCACTTCCATTTTCATGAAAACAACATTTACTTGCAACAAATGGAGGCTTTTTTATTGATTTGTAACTTACTTGTTAAAGCTGTTATGAATGGGAGAAAATCTTTGTTTATGGTCCTGTTTTACCCTTTTTCACATCTTTATTCTTCACATTTCTTTTCAAAACTCCCCTGTTTTTAGACTCTGCTGTGTTCTTCTGTGCTGCCTGCATGCTCAGTTTCTTACAGAAGGTCTGTAGTCATGAAGCTCAGCTGGAACCAAGAAGGAAACGTTTGCTATTTGCATACCAGAAGTCTTCAGCTGAATCTTTTCCTTCTCTATTTTGGGAAAACGAGCTTAATCATATGGGTTGAATTGTTTCCCATCATCATGAGAAGTGTGTTTACAGTTTATGCTCTGAGTGCTACAACTTACTGGTCCAGTATCTACCACCGCCTCCCAGAGAGGGGAGGCTGCAGCTACAGTATGAGGAGATGGTGTTATGCAGCATCCTGCAGGCTAAAGTTTCACATTCAATTTCAGATTAGCATGATGTCTTTGAACTTCAATGATTATTTTTGATTTAAAGATCAAAGTTCAGTCCTGCTTTGTGGGACTGAGGGTAAGTAAGCAGCGGACGGTAAGCTGCACGTTTTCTTGTGGCCACAAGCGCACCACCAAACCGTAGAGTTATCGGATGTGCAATTTAATGGTGATTATACACTTTTTGATTTCCTGGGTTTTTTGTGACCAGGCAATCGATATGATGGAATAAAGATACTTTTTTTTGCTTTAAACCATTGAACATATGATAGAGCAATCACATAAGACATTATAGTTGGTATCAGGAAACGGCTTGACATGAAATTAGCATTTAGCCTTATTTCATTCAATCTAAGGCAACAGAAATAAGAGTTTATATGCATCCAGCTTAACTGAAACAGAGTAAATCACTCTGCTTCTTCTAAAAATATCCCAATTTACTTCGATAAATGCCTTGTGCATGACAACTGCTGTGATCAGTGTTGCAGAAACAACATGAAGCATGAAATGAGCGACGGTGACCGGGCGGGGACATCTGCACGTTGCTGCTGTATCACAACCAAACAAAACATCTTGACGAGTGTTTATATGCTGAATCTGAGTTGTGGGCTGAGCTCTTTTATTTCTCTGCGTTAACAAACACTTAAACCAGCTTTATGTTTCAGTGAATAAACGATTAATAATAAAAAAAGGCCACACTTTGTCAGTGTAAAACATAAAGAAGTGATTTCAAATCCGCTCCAGCTCTGAGTGGCGATGATTCAGATTTTATTTCTGTCTATAGACAGGACATCTGTGCCAGAAAGTCTTGGCTGAATTCGGACATCCAGAAACAGCGTCTCCCATCGGGCCGCGTCCCCCACAGAGCAGTCAGATAAATATCGCTCTAATTGCTTAGACAGACTGTAATCCCCTCGTATCTCTTTGTGTAACCGGACCGTAGTTTACTGCAAAAACATTGTCAAATGTCTTGACGGCCATGTAGCTCTCAAATCAGCCAAAGACAGCGTGTCTACAGCCCTGCAATCCAGCGAGGGCCGGATCCACAGCGATGCTGCGGCCTCGCCCTCAGAGATGCTCAGCCAGTGTCACAGACCCAGACAGACTGTTTCACACAGACTCTTCCTCCTGCTGGAGACGCTGTACGTGAGGGTTTCTCTGCATCATTTGTTTGCATCCCTTACGGGATGGGGGGGAGGGTTTTTGCAGCATTAACCTTTGCACTTTAACATCCCAAGAATGTGACAAAAACAAGCCAAATATCTCAGCTGCTCTCCCACACTGAGCAACGGGCTGACTTAAAATAGACTCCTTCCTTTGTGGGTTTCTTGGTTTATCTTTCTCCCTTTCAGCTACATGAGAAGTAGCAATCGGTGATAAAATTAAAAGGGGAACAATGCAGAACTCCTGCAGAACATTAAACGTGTGCTAAATATTTCTCATAATGTGTAAAGATGATTTTATTTTGAGGAAAGAAACCCTTAAAAGTAGCTGATGGTTGATGTTTTGCTCTCTTCTCAGGTATAACAGCTTGGTGACGGGCCAGCGAGCCCGAGGCATCATCGCCATCTGCTGGGCTCTTTCCATCATCATCGGCCTGACCCCCATGATGGGCTGGCACAAAAATAGCACTGAGACCACTAACAGCACCTGCCCGCCCGGCCTCATGAAGTGCCTGTTTGAAGCGGTGGTGGACATGAAGTACATGGTTTATTTCAACTTTTTCGCCTGCGTGTTGATCCCTCTACTAATGATGCTGGCCATCTACCTGTGCATCTTCATGGCGGCGCGCCATCAGCTCAAGCTGATTGAAGTGAAAGCGGTCCATGGGGAGAAATCCCGCTCCACTCTGCAGAAAGAAGTGCAGGCTGCCAAGTCTCTGGCCATCATCGTCGGCCTGTTCGTGGTCTGCTGGCTGCCGCTGCACATCATCAACTGCTTCACCCTCTTCTGCCCCGACTGTCCCCGCCCTCCCCTCTGGATTATGTACGTAGCCATCATCCTCTCTCACGCCAACTCCGTGGTCAACCCTTTCATTTACGCCTACCGCATCCGGGAATTCCGTCAAACCTTCCGTAAGATTATCCGGCGGCACATTTTGGGCCGGCATCAGACGCTGGAGAGCAGTGGCGGCGAGCGTAACTCCATGCACAACAGCATCACGGACTCCATAAGACTCAAGGCAAACGGGCTCAGCATTGACCTCTTCACGGAGCAGAACATCTGCAGCAGCAGCTGTAAGAGCTCCTACTGCGGCCCTGCTCACATTTCTCCTGTAGGGGGCGGTCTGATGGCCGTGTCTCACCCGCCTCTGTCAGTTGTCATCTCCCACTGTCCCCACACGGGGCTGTGCACGCTGCAACCCCTCAGACAGACTGAAATCCCCCTGGTGCATCATTTACAGAGTGAAGAGCAGGACGGCGCCGGAGCAGAGAGCCTGGAGGAGAAGAACCTGGGCTCAGCCCAGGTCTCGGGTCTGTTCAGCAGGCAGAGCAGGAAGAGCTGTTTCTGCGAGCTGGACAGGGTGTCCTGACACATCTAATGCAGGAGCCCTGCAGTCAGCCTGCAGCTCGGGAATGGGACGAGTTATGAGAATAAATGAAGCTATGAGATGATTAACATCGGCTTACTATGAAAAAAGGGGGGGGAAATCTTCACAATTTAAAAATAGTGAATGTTTTTTATTTAAGCCAGAGAGGAAAAGCACTGTTGAAACGGATGCATGGCCACATGATGGAGTCTGGTTTATAGACTGAGCAGCACACTTCTTGCTTCACACTTTCCTGGATCAAAACCAGCTCATTTCAGCAAACTCCGTCACTGTATGTTTGCTTTGTTTTTGAGCGAAGCTGATGGTCAACAAAAATGCACTTTGAACAGGAAACTGCCCCTATCGCTGATGGCATTTGATGTTATGGAGTTTTATCTCTTAGACATGTAAGAAGAGACGAAAGCAGTAGTTTGCTTTGCATAATGTTCGCCTCAGTTTACCAACAGTTATTGCAGATGTTTTCAGTTTTTCAGGGATGGAACATAAAAGGCGACATTAATGAATGAGGCAATGAGGAACAGAAGTTCATAAAAAGTTCACGTTTTCTGGCTCAGGTGCTTACACTTTCATTTTGCACCTACTCCTTTATGTAGGCCTCATGCTGTCTCTAATTAACTGGGACAGTTTGAACTGGTTTGCGTTTGTACCAGAAACAGCTCCGTCTATTAACGTTTTGAAAGAGAAACCGGAAACGTAAGCTTGTATTGGTCTGCTCAGTGTGACACAAAGCTTTATTAAAGTGTTTTTGTACGTTAAACTCATGTAAATGTTGACTCCATTTTAATTGATGGTAAATAATTTAATGAGTATTGTGAATAATTACAGTCTGAGCAATGAAAAATCTCCATGTGTAACCACTCTGTTTTCTTGATGAACTTGTTGCCATGCAGCTACTGTCCCCACTAGCAGGCAGGCATGAAGTCATGCCTTTCAATAAATCCTTTTCAAAGTTCTTTATTCTCCAGCTGTCCACAAAACTCATTATTCGTTGTATCACTCTTGCTTATTCTGAAAAATGGTTTTGTAAGCTGTCAAACTATTTCTAGTCTTTATTTTTTTTCTCAGATTTGATCACAGCTGCCCTGTGGCTTCGGGTTGCCAGGCAGAGAAAAGACTTACTTTACACGTGGGCCTTTAGTTCTTTTTGAAAAATCCCCCACGTCTCATGAGCCCTGCTGCTGATCTGTCCTGCTTCGGGCTTAAACCAGAGAGAATCTATGTTACTAATACATTTAGTCATTTCAATTTCAAGACTCCAGCCATTGTATCCAAGTCAATGACATTTAAACTCCCATCTTTCACTGATTTAATGATATAACTCCTTTGCTTGTGTAATGGCATTTATTTCTCCATAAGAACTTTAAAAGAGCAACGTTGATTTTCTTAATTCCTTTGACACAGGTAGAAATAATCTGAAACCTATCTTCAATAGGTTCAGCTCACCACCTGCCTCAAACCCAACTGGCCACACACCCTCCATGAGCCCACATCTCTCCTGTCACACCTCCACTCTGTCTCCCTGCAGTTAAGTCAAGGACCTGGACACAGCCTCATCTCCGTTCACATCAGGCCTTCCTGAAACCTCCTCTGCCTCCACCTCCACTCTCTGTCTCCTGTAATCAAGTCATGAAACAACTGCTGAAACTGAACCAGAACAAGGCTGCAGGTCCAGATGGTGTCATTCCCAGAGTTCTCAAGACCTGCTTAAGACAGCTATGTCCGATTCTCCAGCACCTGTTCAACACCAGCCTGAGTCAGAAAACAATCCCAGTGCTGTAGAAAACATCCTGCCTTGTTCCAGTGCTGTAAAACAACCACCAGCTGAACCAAATGACAACAGACCAGTCGCCCTGACATCTCACATCATGAAAGTCCTGGAGAGACTCTGAACACCTTGCAGGACCCATTACAGTTTGCATACCGTAATGGGCTTGGGGTTGAAGATGCCATCATCTACCTGCTTTAGAGAGCCCACTCTCATCTGGACCAGTCAGGCAGCACTTTGAGGGTCATGTTCTTTGACTTCTCAGGTGCCTTTAATACGATTCAGCTGCTCTGCTGTGTGAGAAGCTCCAGAATTCCTCCACAACCAGCTGGATTTATGACTAGCTCACAAACAGACCGCCGTTTGTGAGACTGAAAGGTTGTGTGTCTGAGATGGTGGTCAGCAGC
>JAVQJG010022433.1:0-17385 GCA_036024015.1 Craterocephalus amniculus
AATGTATATTTTTGCATGGTGAGACGATTGTAAAAGTGTAGAAGAAGAAAACAGGTACTAACAAGGATGTGCTGTCATACCCTGCTCGGTGCTTCAGCTTCTTGTCCAGGATTCCATCTCTGGACACTAATTTATTAAACACCAAGATACCGATCACCATGTTGACCTGTGAACAGAGAGACATGAGGGGAGTTATATTCAACGCTCTGTAGGCAGCTACAGACTGATATCATTATTCAACAGCAACGTCTTCCATCAGCAATGAGCTTTGACCTCTAGCTTCTGTTTGTTTTTCGTTGTGACATTTCAGCCAATGGATGAGGCATGCAAACACACTCATCCTCGCACAACACCCTTAAGAAAAGATCTCCCTGTCAAGAGGCACTTGTCTTCTCAAAGGCACCTTCTCCTATTATTAGCAGAAATCTGAGCGAGCTTCACAGTATCTGAGATTATTATTATTACTCCGACACATTTGAATACCATCTGTCCTACATCCCTGAAAAGGAAGTAAATAACTCAAGTATTTCTGCAAATACAATAGGGTAAGAATGTTGCGTGTCAATGCGAGATGTCTGAGGATGATGTTAAAGCGTCAGTTCAGTGATGACGGCAGTTTAGCACGGCGCTTGTTCTCTCTGCAGATGGTTGTTCCTTCTATCTTGCAGACATTAGCGCTCCTCTGAGGCTTTCGCAAGGGAAAAACCTCAGCACAGCAAGATTTCAAGTGTTTTTTTTTGTCACTGATGCGCAAACTAAATAATTTAGTCCCTATTCTAATCCCTCCACCAAGCAGGAACTTGACGGTGAGAAATAGTTTTGCACATCCCGCGTCTTATTGATTTAGTATAATGCGTGTTTTTGTAATTTTCTCAGAACAACTATGTAAATACAATATGATTAAAATAGCCTACTATATTAGATGTTGGACAAATCTAACGCATGAATATTTAATAATCTCACAGCTACATAAAGGACCATTATGCCAAATGAAACAGAATTACTCGGGCTTAGTGCCTGATGGGACTCTCATTTCTTTGATTGTGAAAAGGAGCTTGTTTCTTCTGTAAGTCATTTCCACGGAGTGCAGCTGAACCACATTTATACTGTATAATGAATAAAATCAGTTGAACATTATTTCTTGCAACAAGCAGCCATATGTTGGTTTTCCATTCTTACTGACATGATTAAAAAATTTAGAAATGTATGCATGTTTTTAGGCCTTAAAAGCTGGATGACTCTTCTGAAGTTATTCTCTCTTGTTCATTTAAAGCAAATAAAACCAAAAATCCTGCGCATAAGCCGGCACCATTAACCAAGGCGTACCAGAACAACAGCTGCTGCAGGTCCAACAAAGGCGTACAGGAGCCCACCCTCCAAAGAGAGCCAACAGCTGCAGGGAAAACAAGAAAAACAATTAACTGGCAGTAAGGCATTAACATCTACCTTAATGGCGCACACCAGCATACCATCCTATTTCCTCAACTGTCAGGGGAGAGCTGCCATATGTTGGAAGTCCATACCCAAAGTTTCAAAGGGTAATAAAATGCTAAAGAGATTTTAAGCAGTGTTTATGCATTTGGTATCCAGCAGGGAAACAACTCACATGGAATTGGGGTCTTGCTGTGCTATTTTGAAAATTGATTGGGTTCATGGGACTTTGTTTATGGCTCTATTTAGGATAAGTAAACCACTGCGGAAACACTTACTCATTACTCTTAAGTGTTATGAACAGACTTCATGTATTCTGAATAATAAATGGAGAACAAAAAAAGAGAGAAAAAAAAAAAAAACTTACTACAAGGGTGTCCCATAGCCTTTTGTTTTGGTGAATCCCATTGAAACAGCAACCACTAAAGCTGGTAATCCTTTAAAAAAAAGGAAAAAAAAGAAAAAGAGAACATTAAATTGTTATTAGAGTCGTTTCTTTAAAAAAGAAGCGAGGACAGAATCTGCTTCAATGCAGAGAAAAAACAGCTGATGTGCCTCTCACTCATTAAACAAAGTGCAGCTAGACTGATTCCATTAGAGACCACGGTTTGGGACTATGCGGACATCTGAGCGTATATGATCAACTGGATACATTTCAGCATTTCAATCAATATGTTGTATAGAATTCCATTAAGAGGCAGAGGAGAACAGACTGTATGATGCTAAGACAAAATGGCAGCGGTGCATCAGATACAGAAGGCCACATATTGAGATTTCATCACCGCACCGTGAGAAATCTCCCCCACCCTCCACACCTTTGCGAGGTGTGGCTTTTGCTGTGTGGCTCCTCGTTATAGATCGGTGTAATTGATTCGGTCCTTACTATTGTGTGCGCGGAATATTAAAGCCTTTCCTCTCCGAGCAGCGCAGGCAGGTGCTATTGATGTAATCAGTTTCCTGGAGGCAGGAGCCCAAGACCCTGTGGCCATCCAGTGCCTCTCTGCAGTGCTGAAGAGGTAAAGTGTGCCGAGTGTACGCAAGCACACCATAAATCACGGCGCAGGCAACAGCCTGGTGGAGTCACTGCGCTTCAAACGGCTGAATTAAGAGACGAATGTTGCCGTGTGGTGTGTGCTGCTTTACAGATCAGTCTTGAAAAGCTTGCTGTGGTCTTGTTTGATACAGGTTGCAATCTCAGGAGGGGAAGAAGAAATCCTTTTCATCACTTGTAAAATAGCATTCATGTTGACTGTCAAATAACATACTGTTCAGCAACAAATTCTTAATTTGGGGATATTTCCCCCCCCCTCCGGAAATTTATGTGATAATAGCATATTCTTTGTCCATTTTCTCTTTTCCTTTTTTTTTGCAGCAAGCAGTGGCACTGCAATGACTAAGAGAACCTTGTTTGTTGCTAGGTAACAAGAAGAATGAGAGAAAGCTCTTTCATAATCAAATTGATTTTTTTAAGGGAGAGATTTCTACTAGTCTGAAAGAAAGAGCCGTTTGGACATGGATTCAGACTCAGTTTTATCATATGAATAAAAAGCTTTATACTTTGATGTAGATGCTTAGATTTATTGACAAATGAGCTCAGCCACACTAATTTATTGATTAAAGCCTTGCATACAACACAGCACTGTTTGTACAGTGTAAACTGTAGTCTTTGTGATATATATACAATTTCCACATGCTAATGTCATACATAGATGTTGCTAAGCATTTCTACATATGAATGATCAAAGTCCCTCATGTGATATTTGTACTTTTGTTCAATAATTTTTAGATGTTTAAACATGATACCTCTTAAGTCTATAAGTGAGGGCTTAGATAAAATGGATTCTGCTGCAGTGTACTGTAAATGCCAAGCTCCCACCCTCTCTATCAGACATAAGGTCATTGCAACCTGCTATTGGAGAGCTGCACCAGAGCTGCCCCCCCCTCCAACACGCACACACACATACTACTCAGTGCTGGTCTATTTACCCAGCCCTCAGAGAGCCTGACTGGAGCACAAAAGGATCACAACAAAGAGCCTGACAGGATGAAGATCCAGCTGTCCCACTGAGACAATGAGAACAGCGGCCAGAAAATATGTCAAGTTTGTTTGAAAAGAGACCGTATCCAGAGGCACTGGGAGAAAATGGTAGCTGCAAGGTATAATGGGAGGGAATGGGGGGAGATCTGGGGTGGAAATACACTGGATACTCACCCCAGCCCAGACACAAGAAGCGCTTGCGGATGAGCCTCGTCCGAACGTTTCCCGTCACCGCCATGTAGGACTGCCAGGCCTCGGTGAGGACCCAGCAGAATGATGCAAGGAAGAAGAAGTGCAGAAAGGCTGTTGTCATGGTGCAGACTCCCTATTGGAAGAAGAAAAAAGTCATTAACTGTGGGTTCAAACTCTGAAATCTGGTTCGCTGAGCTTTAGCTTTAAAACAGCTAAAACCCGAATAAAAGTTCAGCTCTGTCACGGAGGTGCTGCATAGAAACAACAGCAACAGTGAGACAAAACTAACGCAGGCTCTATCAGATACCTTTAAAGGAAGAGACTCCCTGCAGACACACATCAATTACATCGATATTTCTTCATTTTCTGGATCTATTCTTAAAAGTGCAGTGGCATTTGCTATCTAGACCTTTCTCTGAAGTAGCATCTTTTGGAGTGAATCAAACAAAGCATCAGTTTGAAATGCAGCACCTGTGGAGGTGCTGGTAGTTCAGATCGGATCAGAGCCAGACTAGCTGACACAGAAAGCCATGGCGTAGCATTCCTCTGCGCTAACCCTCATTAGTATGCTGGGGATCCCACCTGGAGGCATTTGAGCCAAGGTCAAGTGTTTTACACAGACATGAGTGGGGGAAAGCAACAACACTGCCTAAGTGAAACAGAATGCAAAAAGCGACACGTTGAATACAGGATTGACTATGTAGCACCGCTTCTTAACTTCATTTGTCTGTCTTTGCTCCACAGACAGGCATGGCCAAATGGGATTGTTTAGGAAAAGATTAGGAATAAACAAGTATCCTTACGAATCTTGTCATTGCAGGCAGATGTTTGTGAATAAGAAGCGATTAAGAAAATATTTTCTATTCAGACAGTTTCCAGTGCAAATCTGTAGTACACTGAGAAATCCTGCACAAAAAGGGAAAGATTGAACTGTTTCGTGTCATCCCTGGGTGTCCACACCATACTGTGAGATCTCCCATTCACTTTATATTCCCACTGAGAAAGCCACACTAAATCCATCTATCCCCCACAGTGCTCATGGAGCTCATATGAGAAAATAGTCCTGCATTAGTTCATCCTTGAAAAGAAAAAATTCTGTTTAATGATGTCCATAAATGGCATTAATTACATCCTTGTTGATTCAGTCAGTCACTACTCATGTGTTATGGATTCAGCTGCAGTCTTTATTTTATATTATACATTTATTTTACACTAAAATGTTACAGACAGGAACTTTTTATGTAAAACTTTATAGAAAACATTTTAAAAATGAAGAAAAATCAGAAAAAATATAATGAAATTTGGATAAATCACGTTTATTTATTCTTGTGTCACCAGCTGTTGAAAACTTACAGTGATGGAAAAAAGTTTTTTTTGCACATCCTTAGAAATGTACATTATATCAAATATTTTCAAATCTAAAAATCTTAATGTTTTTTGTCAGGCTTTGTTTAATATTTTTGCTGTGACTGTTTTAAAGAAACTGCATTTGAAGACCTAAACACATTAATGCACTATTTAAAAATGGCAATTTGAACACATATTTATTGTTTTACTGTTGTTTTATCCTTTTGTATGCATTTTGTTTTATCTCTTGCTATATTATACAGTGCTTTGGTATAAGGCTCTTGTTTTAATTCTGGACTGGATTTGATTGGATATTTTCCAAAAGCATGGGGTTTCTGAAAACATTTTTCCTTCACTGTACCTGCAAATTGACTAGATGGACAAATAATGATGTTACCACAGTTACATAATCAATGACTTGCAATAGTTAAGACAAAGTTGACTTATCGTCATGGTTCTGTGTTGTGACAATCAACTTTGATTATTTATATTTTCCTATCAGATCTTACAATGAAATGGGGAGAAAACTAAAATAACTTCAAAAGTAGGTGGTAAACCATTTGTCGTTCAAACCTTGATACTTCTAATTGTACTGTTCATTGTCTGAGCACACGTAAACTCTAAATATGAAATAGGATATCAGTCCTGCTTTGAGGCCTGATTTGACTCGGTCCACTTCAAGAGCTGCAACTGCTGCGGATCAAAGCAACACAAATACTGTACATCACAACACGTAAAGTTCTGGTGACATGTTGCTCATTTGGTAAATACGGTCCAACTCGGGTACAGACGCTTTTCTTGAAATCACGAGCTTTCTATACAGTTAGACCATGTATCATAATAATAACTGTTATATGTCACATTATTCCCCTCTACCTGCTGTTATAAATTTCTTTTTGAGTTTAGTGACTTGCACACAGAAGACAGTGATGCTGTTTGTGATTATCATTGGATAACAGGTTAAATAATCACTAAACATTTTGCTAATATTGCTAATGTGTGCTAAAATCCTTACGTCTTATACATAAAAATGAAGAAAGAGTATGTGGTTCAGACATCCGCTAGCTATACTGCCTGCAGAATTGCACCCAAAGCTAATTCTAATGCTGCTGTTGCTCATGTGCTGTCCAAGGTGCTGAAAATAGAGTCTCCCGTGTTTCCTGGAAACGGGTCACATGCAACCGTTAGGCTTCACGGTTCACTTGGATGGCTGTACCAGCCAGCCTCTATGTCCTCCAAAATAAAAAGCTGTGCATTTGCAAAGAGAAGAAGAGCAGTGCCACGATCGTATCACGGCGACACTGATGGGGCACAGGCAGTCGTACAAAACGAGGTTGAAACCCAGAGTTCAGATTGCCCTTTAGAAAGGCAAATGCGGGGAGATGTTGAGCGCGGTGTGTCAGTATCCATGGAAACAGAGGAACTGAGGAAAGGACCACATTAAAACATTGCAGAGCTGATAGACATGGAGGTGGGGGTGGGTGGGATTGGGGGTGCACTTCAGGGCAGATCAGTAAAGGCAGTTTAGGACTGGGACAGAAAAATGTGAGGAATTTCCTACTGTGGCCTGGCTAAACTCTAAAGGTTTGATGGAGAGACCTATTAGTTTCTACGTCTTCCCTAATATTAAGAATTATAATCAATCACCATCAACCAAGAAAACAAGAAAAAACTGAAATATTTCAAGAGTGACCCAAGAAAGGAGTTTCATTTCTATTGGTAGCGATTCTTTCTAGAAAAGAATCGAAGCTATTTTTTCCTCAGCGCTCCAGATGCTTTAACTTATTGATCATGATTCATTATATACAATACTGTAGCTAAAAATAATTTGTAGTGTAAGCCAAAAGTAAACTTTCAGTCTATTAACAGCAGTATTTGAAAACATATTACACTCACTGCATTAAGCACTTAATGAGATTAGCTTAGGGAGGAGAAGGACATAAATTCTACTGAATGTATAGGACAGCCCTGCAGAGACATGCATCATTATTTAAAATGTTGTGGAGGATTCCCAACCAGCTTCTATCGACTGCTTCAAATCAGAGCCTGCTCCTTTTGACTAAAGCACCCTCCCTCTTATTTAAGCAACAGGCCCCCTTGTGCTTTACTAAGGAGCTGCTGGGGTGGAGGATGCAACAAAATGGCAGTGGTGGTGGCAATCTCTTACTGAGCTACTTATATATAGATTTTTGCTGATACAGTACATAAAATGGCTATTTCTACTGCTCCTATTCCACCTTAGCCTATTTTATCTGCACCTGTAAGGCTCTTATTATTCCAAATGCAGTCAGATTTTTTTTAATGTCAAAAGACTGCTACTAAATGCAGAGGGATGAGCTTTACAGTTACTATTCTATAAAATGTATCTACAGAGATTAACCATTAAATAGAAAGAAAGGATCAATATAATCTCTTTTGGATTCCTCATTATGAAGAAAGAGGGCTTGGTCTGCAAAAACTAAAGCAATCAAACTAAAAAGTGCATCTTGTAGACCTTGATTGTGTTTGTTTTCCATTTGATGTGCATTAACTTTAATAGAAATATTTCTTCACTTTACTGTTTCTTCTTTTTTTTAAAACCCAACAGGAAGTGATGCAGTTTGAAGTAATGCCACATTACTCATTTTTAAATTAAGAATTCAAGGTCTTAAAAATTACGAGTTTTCATTTCCATCAGGTTTTCCATCTTTTAATAGATCATCTGTACCTACTTATAACACACAATATTCAAGGAAAAGGTAAGAACGTTTAATCCGCTGACATGTGCAGACTTATGCAGACAACTTATACAAAGCTGCTCCTGTTCTCTCTGGACTTTGGATATTTTAACCCCAATCCCCCACCCACCCGATGCATTTCTGCTCAGTATAGTGAACATGTTACAGGAACATTATAATGCAGCCTTTCTGTGCCATACCACCAGCATTTGCCTCCCTCCATTTGTCTTCCTTCTATAAACCAAGACGAACGGAGGACAAAAGGAAAGCACAGAGATCCAAAGGTGACTCACTGACTTCCTGCTCCCAGTGGACACCTCCACAGCAAAGAGATGATTTCTATTAGATGATGTGCAACCCTGGCTCCACAAACACTGGAGCCAATTACATTCACTTCTTACAGGAGATGGAGGAAGAACAAGTGAGGCAGAGTCAGGCAGCGTGGCAATTAAACACACACAGGGATTTGTTTTCTACTTAAGCTGGCACCACTAAAACTCTGGGCTCCATTGATATCTGATCAAACTGATCAAATAGTACTTGCATATTATTTCAATACAGAGCACAGACAATTCTGATTAATGGATATTGTCCTTGGAAGACTCAGCTGGTCTTTTAGCTTCTTTAGACAAATCAATTAGAAATAGATTAATATCAACCTACAGTATAAGACCAATGGTGACATGAAAAACATGACATGGCAATCCTGTAAGCTAAAAGCTAGGCAATGTTTTCCTATATGAACTTGTCATGCAGCTCTTCCTCTCCACTAGGCTCAGGTTTTTGTTGCTGTCTACAGCAGAAACCCGAGTGACCTGATACTCTTTAGCTGCAGATGAAGCACAAAGATGAGGCAAAATGTGTAAACACATCAGAGGGAAACGTCTTTTTGCGCTCACTTTTCATAATCACATAGTAAAACCACTGTTTCCTGTTTGAATTTTGAGCATTCAATGCAGTGATCATGAGCACATGTATCTGTTTTACTTGAATGTGTCGCCCTATGAGTCAGCCAAAGGTATCGTGTTGAATCAGTTTTAGTGGAAGCTGAAATGACATCTTTGGTATGGCAGTGGATTTTTTTGAAAAGCCTGTCAACCCTTTACAGATTTCATTGACAGACATCCTATTAGAAGCATGCCGAGTGAGGATTTCATGTTAAGTGGTGGTCCTTATAATCAAGACAGGAGATGACTGGAGCCATGATTAAATCTGACAAGACTTCAAATCAGCTCAGCTTTAAAGTAATACCCCAAGGCTTTTATACATTCATAGGCATGGCTACTTTTCTGTGCCTGATTTGTAAGGGCCATCAAGTAAAGTGATAAACACATGTAAGGATGCTTTTTTTGATATTTCAAGAGGTTAAAATGATCATCACAGAATGAATCAATAACTTTTTGAGTGAACAGTAACCATTTGAAAATGATGACAATATGTAACTTGTTGTGTGACATCGGTGGAAATAAGTTTTCGGACGCCCTTATAAATGTACACAATCACAATTATTTTCAAATTAAAGAATGCTAATAGCTTTTTCAGGTTTTGTTGCATATTTTGCTGTGGCTGTAAAAAATAAACTGCCTTTGAATATTGTAATATTGTACAGAGCTTTGGTACAATGTTATTGTTTTAAATGTGCCAAGAGAAAATGGACTGGAATGGATTAGATATTTTACAAAATGCATGGGGTGTCCCACAACTTTTTTCCACCACTGTAACGAGGGGCCAGATGCTGTAGGAATTATCATGTGATCTCTGTTTATAAATTTTTTTATTGTGGGTTTAAAGAAACAACTGAAGATCAAAAACTTCTATTCATACGAGCTTCAAGTGCTGGTAGATGCATCTATTACCAAAATACTTTAAATGGCATCCGTAAACATGAAATTATTAAATATTAAAAACTGCTGCAACAAACATCTACAGTAGATATATGTTAAATATAAGAGAGTCATTTGGAGCAAGTGTAGGATTCTGGGTATGTTTGGTCCAAATGTTAAAGGCACACTGAGAAAGTAGTTACACAATGAAATGCCACTAATCGGACAATGTGTCATTCTACAGTGCTGCCAAATGACTGAGAAGGGCATCTGTGTGGGCAGCTTGTAAGTCCCAACTACTTTTTGTCAAATAATCTTTTACATTACCCCCAGTTAAAAATCTGGATAGATAAAGTTAGGATATGTTAGGAGACACAGGCCATCCTCACTGCTTTACAATCATATGGTAGCTTGAATTGAAAAACATTAACATCTAGAAAAAACTGCCCCATAGTTCTCTGTGATGGTTTTGCCAACCTCTCTTGGCTTGGCTACACTGCTTCAGTGCTTTTGAATTTCTGTATTTCACTTCAGAGTGATCCAAGAGACCTTTATGGCAATTTATATTTGTTTTCTTTAAGCCCCCTCAGTTTAAATTTGTTAGGGGGCTAACTCTCCATTTGGATGCTACCCTTGTATTGACGTACACAGAGAAATAATAATTCTCTTAAAACTGACAATAATATCATTGCTACAGCCTGACGTCATCCTTGCTTTTGAAAATGGTCTTCAAAAGCAGCTACTGTGTAAAAACAAAGAGTACATCTGTCATTTTTAAAACAGGAGAATAAAATAAACCTTAAAAGTCATGATGAGGAAGCTACAACACTATATGCTAAGAACACATGATTTAAAAATCAAAGTAAAACCAAAAGATCTAAAAGAAATGCTCAGAAACTGCAAATACACAAAGGAGGATTCCTGAGCTGTTTGAAACCTGAGCAAAGTTTCCGTAAGGTTTCAACTAAATCTTTACAATGGCCCATTAAACTCAACAACTGCTGGACCTTTACACTTTCTCACCTGTGCCGACTAAATGCTCAAGTGACACTTACCACATTGTGGGTCTGCGTTTGTCCAACCAGGATCAATATGTTTGAGCAGATTATAGATAAGCAGAAGTTGAGCAGGATAATGGATCGTTCAGAGCGGATATATCTGTAGAAAAAAGTAAAAAGACCAATAATGTCAGATTAGTTCTTTACTTTGTAGCCTGGTTTTTGGATAGGAAGTTTTGATCAATTTGAAAAATACACTTTGAAAGCATTCCAGTTACCTCCATAACACGGCGTAGATCACTGCCAGGGTGATCAAGGCGAGGCACGACAAACCACAGCCAACTATCAATGTCACAGATGGGACCCCTGAGTACTCCATGGTCTGTGAAGAAGACAGAGTGAGACAAACCAGTCAGTGGGAGGCTGGATGTGGTTCATGCAGGACAGTAAATCTTTATTACTGCTCAGAGAGTGAAGCAATCAAAACAAGCACCAACAATCTGAATAGTCCACACTGGGATCCTTTTTTCCACTGTAAAGATTGAGGTGTGTGCGTGGGCTTGGAGATGCTTTACACAGACACACAAAACTTTCCATCTGCAGTTGAAGATGATGCTAAAAACAACAATGGCGCTCAAAGGGAGTAAAGTAGTGGTTCTGTTTGATGCCATCTTCACTTCCTTTTAGTCACATTTAAAGGTAAGTTAGTTAACCAGTCAATTGGCTACCTGGATTTACACTGTAGACTTATTTGGCTGAGTTTAGCATTGAATAAACAAGCTAGTGAGGCAAATACAAAGAAAAAACAGAGAAGAGAAAAATTCAAAGATGACTTTTAGAACTAAATATTTGCCTATCTGCTGTTGAATGCTTCAGGCCTGCAGGAGGGGAATGAAACAGATTTCCTTTTTCTTCCTGCTGTGCACTCACACAGAAGAAGGAGAATGTAAGTGATTTATGTTCTCACTGTTAACTACTTTATCTTCACAAGAAATTTGAAGAAATCTGCTGCCTGATTTCAGCAGATGAGCACAAATAATTTGCTCATGTTAATCTCTCCAACATTTGATCAGGTTATTACAAGGCTATCTTTATCTTCAATTCAAACCAAATGTGAATTTGATTGATGGGGCTAACATTACACACAATCATTAGCATGCATACACCCTCCTGCCTGCATGCTCATACAGCAGGCTATCCAAATCTATGCACAAACTAGAGAAAATATCGCCCACAAGCTCCATTTAGCGCCATATTACTATTTAAGGGGATTAACATGCCAAAGATTCAATATTCAGTCTCACTAGCTCTCTCTCTTTCACACGCACACACACGCGCGCGCGCGCACACACACCCGCTCAAAAAGATAGCGTTTCTCCTTTACATTAGCCTATCACAGCCACACTGAATAACAAATCTATAGTCTACTTACTATTTCTCTTGGTTGCTGAGCCAAAATGGCGAATGTAGATACACGATCACACAAGCATTTTGTATGGGATGCATCTGTGAGCACCGTTTTGCATCCTTTTGTGGACCAGGCTCCCCAAGAATCGTTCCTGCAAGGAGGAGGCAGAGGCAATCAGAGGTTTAATTCCAGCGGTGACACGACCACTTCACAGGACTTATCGACATCGCTTCGGCACTCTTATTTAATTACTCCTATGATCAGGCGTTGGCGGAGATTGTCAAGATTAAAAACAAAAAATTAAAAAAAGATACAAGGCGAACGGGCAAGTCGACACGGCTCCTATGAGGCTACAAGCAGGATTTCAGCTGGAGCTGATAGAGAGGCAGAGACACGGAGGAGGGGGAGGACGCACGGAGCTGTCCAAGCAGACCGGTGCTGATTGATTCGCTGTACGCAGATAAATACCAACTAGCCTCCTGGTATCAAAACGCCGCCATTCCCTCATGCTAGTTGCATAGAAAACGTTTAGAATTACCCGCAAGTCTTCGGGGACGATTTATATTCTAGTAGATATAGATATATCCACCCCCCAAAACAGCGGTTTTCCCCGTTTTTTCTCCTCTCAATGCTTCTCTTATCCAGTCTTTTCCCTTTCGCTTCTCCCCCTTTCCCCCCACTTGACTCAACTGTTTTAATTAGCAGTTTGAATGCTTCCTTAGGGGAATTTTCACCCTGGAAACGGTGGGCAGCATCAGATTGATACTCTGTTCCTCTCTGCTGGCGTGAGAGGGGGAGGTTGATATAATGGAAAAATAAACGCGCGCTGTCGCAGGATTTGCTTATTCGGCTTCACATCAAATTGTATGGCAGGAATAAGACACGTTTTGGGGATATTCCTGAAAATCATTCTACACGAAAGTTGTCGCCTCTCGGAGCGAAGCGATCCACAAAATAAGCACTCTGCAGAACTCGTACCACCCCGCGGAGACGGCGCAAATGGTTGCAGCCAGTCCCGGCTTCACACCACTAGTAGGTGAAATGAAAGCGTCTTTTTGCATTTGTTCAAGACAAATAAATCCTCATTGAATGAATGTTCGGTTTTTAAACTTTACTGACACAAAAGCTGAGCACCAGTGCGCAGCTGCATCCTGACAAACAGGGACGTGTCACACTCCAAAAACACCTGTTGGCCTGTTAGTGAGCCACCTGGCTGTCTTTTCTTTCCCCGCCATCCTTTCATGGGGGGGGCTAAACAAGATGCACGCCGCTGATTTAAGGACAGCATGCTGCCTGTTGATTTGTGTGAGCAGTGCTGTGCAAGGCAATTCTGCTTTGTCATTTGATCAATATGGCAGGGAAATTTATAATTCCTGGAGGGGACCTTGGAGCCAGTTGCAAATTTCCAAGTAGGGCCGGTCAGTGCTTTGGGCTGTTTGTGCACAGCACAAAAGCCATAAATGAGCCGGTATCATATCCCCCCGTCACTGCTTAACTCCTTAACTCAGTTATGACAGTGTCAGTGTGAACAGCTGATACAGGCATAGGAATAATCAGTGACTGACTTCAGATGTCAAGATTTCTGACTTATAAAGCCGTCTCTGGAAGCTGTTTTGTCATATTAGACATCAGACAGTGGAATTCATGAGTAAACTAGGCAACTCTGTCAACACAATGGCTAACTACTGAATTTAACAGATTTTCTTATTGATAATCCCCTATCAAAAGCTAATTCACCGTATCATACATAATTTCTCTACTCCTGAGCTCTCTCCAGAGAGTAAAAGTCTTTCTCCATCTCCTTCAGTGTTCCTTTTCTTCGCTACCTCCGATGATGTCCCGTCTTTGCTGAGTCAGCCTGAATGCACATTTAAAAAGGCCAGTGTCCTTAATATTCAGTTGTAAGCGTGCAACATGGCGCCATAAAGTGAAAGCAACACAGCGTCCATAAAAATAAATAAATAAAAAAAGTTGTGAAGTTGTGAAGCCTCAAGACACTGTACGACAACAATGGCTTCACACATGTGCACAAGGAATGTCAGGGTACCGTCAGAATGAGTCAGAAACCCATACCCAAACCCTTCTTTAAGCCACTGAAGATAAAAGTATTCTCTTAAAATTCTTAACCATTGCTGTTGTACTCCTTTAAACACTCACATAGTTAATATAATGGAAAACAAGCTTCAGTTTAAAAAAAAAAACATCTAGAGAAAACAATTTTTAATGCTTTTAATTCTTTTACAAAATTGCGTATCAGCCTATAAAAGGGCTGCATGCCAAAAAGATGCAAACCCTCTCTCCACCTCCGACCTCCTTGATGCTACGTCATCTTGATACATTTTTAAAGAATCCACCATTTCCCTGGTGAGGATTCAATCTTTGACGCGACCTGTGCCTAACTTTTGACTTGCCAGTGGGAGAGGCTGACAGGAGAACAATCACTGACCAGGGATTCCTGTACGCCACGTTTGATGTGTTGCCTGACCTTATCAGGACTTAGTGGCCCTAGAATATAAAATGCCCCCAAGAGAAAGTGTCAGTGTTGATGTTAAGCCAGTGAGGCTGATGACTTGACATTCATCTTATTCCCTTTGCTGACCACTTTCTGCCTCTGCAGTGATGTATTGACATCGTTCCATCAAAACTTACAGGATTTGAAATGTGTGACAGACCTCAGTCATGCTTCCAACTTTTACACATTTAAGTCAAAAGGAAGTGACAGCAGAGCGACATGAAAAAAAATGCTTTGGAGTTCATAGAGAGAGCGAGAGGACTACGTTCCTTCAGCCATCTTGTTTTACCCAGACATCAAGTCATTACACTTAGTGCACGATTCAGACAGTGAAGCTTATAACTGTCAAACTAAACAAGGTAGTGCAGCTTTAAATGCTAAATGACCAAACTAATCTGCAGTCCTTTAGCTGCACTCACATCCCAGACGGCTTATGAGCATCGCTCACTATACCCTGCATATCTTTAGGCATTCTCAAACCTCTTTACATTCCTTGCATGCCCACATTAGATTATCCAGGCACTGAGATGGGGGCTTGAAGAGCGCCGAAGGCTATGTACTTGAGGCAATTTTAGAAAGACTGACACACAACGACAGGCAGAGGAAGGTGGAGAGGCATTGCCGGGAAATTATTCCATCCATCTTGGATCTCTTGATAATGGGCAGTTTATATCAGCCTGTGGGCCACATTGAGTGTGTTATCTGAATGGGGAGAAGAAATGTGAATACATATTTCTATGTAGCTAGAAAAATTCTATTAATTCAAGGAAAGGTAAAAGTCTCCAAATTGCAGCAGACAAGGAAAAGACCTTGGATTTGTTAGGGGAGGGTCCACTGTGCTTATTATCACTTCAGTATTGAATACCTTACACGGAATGATAGCCTGTCTGATTAGTGCTACGCTATTTAAATAGTCGTGTTGCAATCAGTATGTAACTGTACAACAGCAGTGCATGGAAAATCATAACCCTCTTTTTACCCTTCTCTAGATGAAAAATAAAACGAAGTAGAAATCAAAGCAAAGGCTTTGCTGAACCATCAAAGTACCATGCATATACTGCTTCATATGATGTACCTCTACTCATGTTGGATACCCTGACACACTTAGACACAACAAAGCCTCCCATGCAAAGTATATAGTTGCCCCCCCCCCCCACCATACAAGACCATTATGAGTTCCCATTAGAGTAAAGCTTAGAATTATTGTAAACATCACCAATGTTGTCACTTATCCTGGTTGCTGGCATCCTTTTGATGTAAACAGAGATTACAGCTAAGTGCACACACAGACCAGACATAAAAACAGTTTGGGTGTTTTCATCTTTCAACGCATTATAGATAGTTTACAACTGGAAATAACCCAAATAAAAAAGGGGAAAAAAACAGAAAAAAAACAGAAAGAGAGAAAAAAGACGGACTCACATAGGTCCCTGGAACTATATCTAATCAAAAGTGTGGAGCAAATATGTCTCTGAGTGGGTCTATCTGGCAAAAACGGCTGACAAGTGTTGATGTGGAAATGTCAAAATACTTTGACATCAAAATGGGAGCCATTAGACGGCACTCTGAGACTTCACAAAACTAAAACTTCAGATAAGATACAACTTGAACTGAAACCTAAAGTGGATGTGTACACACTATGTCTCAGCTTTACCACGACATCCACCAACTTAAACTAGCAAGCCTATCAACCTGCGGCCGAGGAGCTGGTGTCTCTACTGTTGTAGTGGAGCTTTGCATGGCTCTGCTCTGCAGCAGTGGGCAGGGTTTGTTGTGGCCTGTTTGGCTCAAATCCAGGCTCTCCAGATGTTTGCAGAACCTGAAGCTGTGACAGCTGCATTCACGCTTCACATATAAATGATTAATAAGCTCTGATTCTGCAGGATGTACAGATATGGTGGTAACATTTATGGTATGACCTGTTTAGTGCATGATACATCATAATAGAGGTCATTCTTTTATAAACCTAAAGCAAAAGTGTTGCTAGTTTTGTCTCTTGGTCATAGATTGTAGATCTAATATTTATTCAATACCTTGAGACAAAAAACAAGATGGAGAAAACTGGCACAAAGATGAAGAAACAAAAAAAAAAGAAAATGGTGCCTCCAAAAGGTAGAAGACTCCCCAGGTGCTAGTTCAATATGCACGTTTTTTTCTTTTTCTTTCTGATAGACTGTCTTTGTTTCTTGGATGTTACAAAATATGATAGCTCCCACAAGGTTCTGTGACCAAAATGTTGTAAAGACACTACTGATTTGTCATGCACTGCTTACAATTATTCAGAGGATTATTTAATAATCCAACTACACATATAGGTTAAAAGGCCAAAGCTTATCTGTCATGTTATTCCAGAGTTTATTTTCAGCTTTTAAAACAACAAAACTGCTTACAGCAACTGGCCATAAAATCCCCTTAATATGTCACCGACTCAGGAATAATGTTCATATAACACAATGAATTCCCCAGCAACAACAGGACAGCCAAAATGTTCACATTTAAAAAAATATTTTGCGGACCACAAATCATGTTTATGTTTTGAAATCATGTTTAGGCATGAGGCGCCACCCTCCGCGGTCTACAAATCGTTGCTGTCAGTAGTAGATGTGGTTACCAGATCTGTTTTACTGCAAGATCCGTGTGTGTGTGGACTGCGCATGCGCTTTACGTTCGCCATCTTGGACACAGAAATACGGCAACAACAACTAGTCCAAACTGTTTGGTAAACACAATAACGTCTTCCTGGAATAATCAGTAACTCAGGCTTTTACTAATTTTCTTTAAAAAGTGTAACTGTGTCGACACGTTTCCCGTTTAAAAGAGCTCCATCTGCTGGCCGCCTGTGGGCGGTGGTTCTGTGGGGAAGCGTGACACAGCTTCAGGATGTCATTACATCACGGTGGCAGGGCTCCTCGTCTCATC
>JAVQJG010022442.1:0-11405 GCA_036024015.1 Craterocephalus amniculus
GTAATAAAATCTTGAACTGGATCCTGAACTGAACAGGAAGCCAGTGGAGTGAAGCCAGCACCGGAGTGATGTGCTCTCGTCGCTTGCTCCCTGTCAGAAGGCGAGCCGCCGCATTCTGAACAGTTTGCAAGCGAAGGAGCAAAGACTGATCAATACCAACATAGAGTGAGTTACAATAGTCTAGTCTGCAGGTGATGAAAGCGTGTACTCTCTCTAGGTCTCTGAAAGGGAGATAAGATTTAACCTTACTTAAAAGCCATCCATCCATTTTCTGAACCGCTTAATCCAATTGGGTCGTGGGTGTGCTGGAGCCTATCCCAGCTATCAACGGGCGAGAGGCGGGGTACACCCTGGACAGGTCGCCAGTCTGTCGCAGGGCCAACATGGAGAGACAGACAACCACTCACACACACACTCACACCTAGGGAGAATTTAGAGTGCCCAAAGGATAAGCACCCGATTCTCTGAATTTAATCTCATTAAAAAAAGGAGGTGTAATATAAATCTGTCCTGTATTTCAGTTAATCATAACATGAAATTCCTATTTGAAATAATGAATACTGTGGCGCCTGGGCAAAAGGGAAAGTGGACTCTGGGTTACTTTTCAGCTGATAGTTCTTTAACTCAGTACTAGTAACAGTGGAGTAACTAGTAGAGGATGAATCAGTTCAATCTGTTAAAGCACCATTGATGCCAAACAGTGTATGCAGGCTTTGGAAGCTAGCTTATATTTAGCTGGAGAGGTAAACTTTCCTGCCTTGTGCTTTAATTTTGAAACAACACCATTAATCAGATGAAATCATATGCAGTCATATCTCCCTCCCAAACACCTACAGAGCTATTCTAACTGTATGAAACATACTGCCTTTGTCAAATTCAGAATAGACATAAAGGCTCACCATTTGTATAATTTATTTATAATTTGTTACTTCCCAATGGTTAAGAAAGGCAGTTTGTAATACTTTTTTTTTTTTATTCGGTGCAGAGACGATTACATAGTGCCTCTTATGCCGGTGCAGACGTTATTGTACAGTAGCTATACTGTAAGAGTGTGAATCACATCAGAACAGGCAGTGGTGAGCCGGAGCAAAGGCACATAAAGAAGAGTTATGGCTCTATCTTCTGGTGTTTCTGTCTCTGAGGAAGCACCTATGTGAGAGACCTTTTAGTGCTGACACATGCCTCAGTGCTTCTAAGGTTGAGGGAAGAAGATAATATGTTTCTGATGTATGTGCTGCTTACACAAACACCCTGGAGCAAATGATGACAGAGATAATGATGACTGCTGGAGCTGCTCAGGAGATGCATGCTAGTCTGAAACCACGTTTGCCTAGACATGAGTTTAGCGGTCGGTAATATGCACATGGTTTTCCATTTGTAATTCCGTGCACATATGAGCCCCTTTGGGGTTAATTCGTATTTGGAGCATTTAGGTGTGATTGATCTGGTACTCGAGCTGTGCCTTATAACAGGCTGAGTTAGTCTGCGCTGTGCCCAGAGACCTGTTGGTATTATGAATAGATCTGGTTTGCATTTGTCAATAATATGGATCCAAACACTTACACTTCAGTGGTACAGGGATAGGTTGAGGAATGTGTGAGTGAAGCAGCCTTGTGTGAATGTGCCTTTCAAAAAAGAGGTTTAAACCATGTTTTCATGTATATAAATGTGTAAATACCTTTTTTATTTGTAGGTTTTGTAAGCATTAAATGAGTTCTTGTGGAAAACATTGGGAAGAAAATGGATTCAATAAATAGTGCAAGAAGTAAATATGATTCATTTACCGTTCAGCTCGAGGTTTATATAGTAGATGTTTAAACAATACTGAAGTTGGAGCTTCATCTTTACTATTTTTCAAAAACACCAAAACAGTTTGGTGGCACAGTTCGTTCTTTAAAATGTGAGTTTCACTGGCAAACAGGAATAAAGAAGTTTTTAACTAATGTTTTCTGTGGGTAAAGATGTTCAGAGCTGCATAATGCACTGCTTCATTGTGATGTGGTTTGGTGACCTATATATACACAAGATCAATTTCTCTCTGAGTTGAAGTGGAAATGGTGGTGGGTGATGTACAATGCTTTTTATAATTGCTTCACCATTTTACTTCCACTCCCAGTTGAAATTTCACATGTGTATTCCAGAGGTGCTTATGCACCATTTTGGTCAGTGAACCACACATTAACGCATTTAACATGCACATCAGCCACATATGCTGCATCGAACGGCAGCAAGAATTTTTCCCTTTAGTTTCTACAGTAAAAGTACATTTATAAAACCTTCTTCCTTGTTTTCAAAGTCCATTTTCAACTCGTTGTTAGTGGAAAAAAGCCCAAAATACAACAGACCAGTAGTTTGTAACTTTTAAAGGTCATATGCTGTATACAAGTGCCCTCGAGTATCTTGGCCGCATCCAGTATTTTGGCTGCATTGTGCCTTCTTAGTTTACAGCAGGTATGTACAGAGACCAGGTAGAACGTTTGTTGGCACGCTTATACACAGCAAGTATATCCCAGCCCTTAGTCCTGCCATATGTACATTTTTAATTTGGTTTGCAAAAAATATAATTAAGTTGCAAAGAATGAGTGGAAATGATTTAAAGTGAAATGAAGGTATGCATGACAGAGGAATTACTTAATTTGGAATTATACGTGGAATAAACCAGCCACTTACTTTGAAATCAAGTTTAATTGGGAGTGATCATTTTTATTTGGAATAAAGCATTTAAATGGTAATTTTCATCTCTTTAAACAGAATTAACTTTAGTTCTGAATTAAAGAAGAATTAAAACTGTCATGTAAACGTTGCCATTGAAGTTTTCCTACACAAAACAACAGTTTTTCCAAATTTTTTGACCAAGACGGTAGGCTACTGTGTTCTGAACATGAAAACAAATGTACTTGTTTCAATTGACAGTGGGTTGAACTAAGTGTAGCTCACTGTGTCTCTGTACATGGTGCTGAGACATTGCAGCCCTCACACGGTCCAGAATGCATAAACTTTTAAAAAAATAAATAAAAAGAAGAAGATGCCACTAAGTTTTGTGTAAATGACCCAAACTACGTTCTTTGATATTAATGCACCTAGCTCCAGCATGTATTTTCAGTGAAGGAAATTAAGTGTAACAAATAAATAATAAAGGTTATAAAGGTATAAATAAATAAATAAATCCCTGCCTAATATTGATATCTATCTATGTATCCATCCATCCATCCATTTACCTCACTCTAATGTAGTGTGTTGAAGCGCTGGATTCTAGCTGGGACTAGGTCAGAAGCGGGTTTGAGCCCTGGTCAGGTCACATGTCAATTTCAACAGCATCCAAAAAAACAACAAACAAAAAAATATAAATATAAATAGCATAAGTTTCTTTTCCCCCAAAACATATCCAAACATTTTTTTTCCTTGTGTCTTTTTTCCATGTGTTGTGTTTAAAAACAGTTAAAAGAAATGATAGAGAGAAAAAAACAGTTTTGAGATCCTTGGCTGTCTGACAGCTGCAACATCCTCTGCTGGGCATCAACCTTTCTGCAGCCTCTTAATTGACTTCCTTCCATTTACATCCTTGCTAATCACTCTTTATTGCCAGTTAAGTACACATGGCATAAGAACATTTCAACCCATTAAGTGACTATGTGCCCTAGTACCTCTGAGGGAGCAGAAGATCTTTTACCAGCTACTTGTCTTTAATAGGAGCAATCAGTTGTTATTAAAGTGTAATAAAATAACGTTCTTACGTCAGATTTTTAGAGTTATCGGATTAGTTCAATAATAATAATAATAAATAATAATAATAATAAATATCAATAAAAATTATCTTTCTTTCTTTCTTTCTTTCTTTCTTTCTTTTTTCAAATGAATATTGAGCTTTTCAATTGTATCACTTACTTTCGTTCTTTACTTTCTATCCATCCCCCCTCTATCTTTTTTTCTTTGATTTTCGACCCCCCCCGCCCTTTTTTGTCGTCTTGATAAATGTTACATTGAGCATAAATGTTTTAGTGCCACATGCAATTTTGATGGGGGCGCCACCATTCCAGTGTCTTTTTCGAATACAGTGTTGGCCTAATTGTGCCATGCGCAGTTTATCTTTCTTCTTTCCATCCAAAAAAGGTGAAGAGAGGACAGTCTAGTGCCTTCAGTACCCTAAATGCTACAGTATATTGACTGATTAGATCTAAAACCATAGATGTTGACACAGTTTTTTTTCCCCAAATGGTTTATTTCCGGTATACTCTCCTCTATTCTGGTCCACGTCGTGTGCGAAAGTGGTCTTTCTGCAAGTCTGATTCCCCCATAAACATAATAACTCCCTTGCTGATCAGTGATGCATTCAGAAGGAATGCAGATAAAATAAGAATATTATGTTTGACCACATTAAAAACAATCGAACAATCACATGAACCGAGAAGAGGTCATGTAATCTTTCTGTCCTTTTCCGCTTGATTAGCATTCAAAGATTGCTTTGCTTTGCTTAACCCCAAAAAGAAAATATGTTTAACAGTAAGAGCTATTGTTTTATGTTCTGTGCAGCTTTAGATTTTCATCAACTGTATTATGTTTAATGTTTATATGAGAGTTCAGTGGGCAGTAACTGCCAATATGAAGCAAAATCTCCATTTAAAAAAAACACTTTATTTATCCTTTTATTAATAAGATATTGAGGATTAATTGGTAAACTCCAGGCCACCTTTTAGCTATGACAACTTTGTGCTCAAATCAGTCTAGAGGAATTCTCAGATTTGCTATATTCACCTAGGTTTTTTTTTTATTTTTTATTTTTTTAACAACCTATTGCTCTCACTTGTCTTCTATGGTGTTTTAACACAGATGATCATATACGCGCATGCACACGCAGGTGTCGTTTTCCAGTGCCGTGCATCTGCGATGCAGCCGCAGCGCGTTTGGCGTGCAGCGGCTGACGTCAGGAGCTGAGCGGAGCGAGAGGAGTTAAAATAGGGCAGAGCTGGAGCGGAGCGCTGAGAGGAAACCAGCCCGAGGAGCCGGTGGATGGCAAGCTACTGCTGAGAGTTGGGACGCGCAACCCGTCAGTAAGGCAGCCGCTACTTCTGCACCAGCTCGTAATCAAGCTGAGCTCTTCAAACCCTTCCGAGCCGGGAGGAGAGGGCTGGAAGTACACGGCACAGTTTGGACGAGTCTCCACGAGGAAGTCTGTGGCGTTTTTTTTTTTTGTTTGCTCTTTTTTTCCTTTGGCACAAATTGTGTTTCTTTTTGTCCCCTTTGCCTCGGAATATCACAGGTAAGGTGGGAGCCACCGCTACTCGGGTACATTTATTGTTATTTTCTTTCTACAAGTTTGTTTGATTTGTGTGCGTGCTATATTGCTTTTCATAAGGAGTGTAAGTGAATTGGCACTGCTGAGATGGTGGCTTTAATTTGGAATTTTTTTTTAGCTGAGAAGAATACCATTAATAATAGCGAAGGGGCGATGTCAATGACAGTCTGTGACAGTGTTTAAACGCGCTGCTCGGTGTATCCCTGTTTCCGTCTGACACAAAACGCAATGTAACTAATCATGTAGATATGAGCAGATGCCAGCTTTCCTGGCCTCTCATAAGCATGCTGCGGCTCTACCTGCTTGAAAACAACAGGACGGGGTTGAGATAAATGGCTTCAACAGGACTTCTCTACGCTAGGTTTGCTCAAGCATTAGAGGGACTGAATGGTAACACTGTGACACACACACACACACACACCTACACACACACACACACACTCACTCACACAAACACACATATCCCTCGCTGGACACTCTGGCACGGTGTCCCGGTCGAGGCACCCCTTCACACCTCACTCTCCCTCCTGTCGGCCAATCCATTTGGCATGACGCTGGCGAGACTTCATCTGTTTAACAATCAGCGCCTTATGAGGTGCACTGGATCACCAACAAGCGAGGAAAGAAAGAACGAAAAAAAGAAAAAAAAAACTCTTGAGTGAAAGGAGAGGGGACCTTTAACGAGATTTCCTTGTCTGATTGTGGTAAATGAGCTGCTTCGGCGTTCTCTTATGGAAAAATCCTATCAGTGTCACCATAGAGCCGGCAGAGCAGCAGTAAAACCTCCGTGACGGGCCAGCGGAGTGGGAAATGGAGATTGCCAAGCGCGCACGTTGCCTTGATTCGGCGCGTACAGCGGCGGAGCTCTCCGTGGTGCTGAAAACTCCAGCCTCTACGCTTCCCCACTCCTTACCTTCCCCTCGTGCTCCACTCTTTTGGTTTGTTTTGCTGTCCTCTCTACCTGGAGCAGCAGCAGAAAAAAATCCCTTCACTTCACAGCCCTTAAGCATTTATCTGGCAAACAACCCGTACAACTCTCAACTGAGGCACGCAGTCCTCCACTGGAACATGCACGTATACACACGCGCGTACGCAGCAAATGCACGTGGGAGTACATGCAGAGATCAATATCTCGTCTTTGCTCCCGAAAGAGGATATTAATGACAGTTGTGCTCATCTGAATCTGTATGAACTTACTCATAATTCACGGCAACATGCAGCATTCAGACTTGCTTAGAGTCAGGCCATGGAAAGGGGAAATAAACAAGCAAGTCCTTAGAATGTGTTTGCTGACTCAGTGAGACGCGGTGAAGGCGCAGAACAGCATCAAAGCAGCACGAGAGCTGGGGTGAAAACCACTTCTAATCACCCGTGATTAAACAAGTCGTGCCCTGGGGTCGGCTTGAGAAATAATGATGTAACCCAGAATAGTGACTCAGTCAGGCACATTGTAGTTTGCAGTCTGGTGTGTAACTTATTAGCTGTCTTAGAGACAGCCATTACAGTGAGTCCAGCAGATTATAGCTGGTTGTTGCTTCACAGACAGCTTAATACTGGGATGACTCACGGAGTTACCAACACTGAAGATACCCGGGTGCATACACATACACGCAAACATATCCCCACTGTAACGGCCCCAATCATTAGGGTTGAATTAGCCTTCTGGAAGGCTCAGCTGATAACCAATTACACTCAGCAGCAACAAAACCTCAGCAGCATGCAGTGAAAGCATGTGTGCTATAGATGGTGGGAATTAGTTTTATAAGCCAGCATTTCAAGGACAACAGTGGAGGCCTAATTCAATGTGTAAGAGAGCTTCACATGCTTTGACAGGTTTTCTGTGATATGCTATTTTTGGTCTGGCAGCAAATTCATTCCAGCCCCCAAACTGCATTTAAATATATCATTATAAGTGTGAGCTGACATAATGAGTGACACGGGCAAAATGGATACTGCAGTGAGTTTTCATTAGCCAGTGAACAGTTAGAGTCAATATTTGTGTTGTTTTGAGGTTGTTAGTGATTGATGAATGAAGTCATCAAACAATGCATGTATATGTTTAAGATATGTATATTATAATAAATGTTTTGATCTTTGTTGCATGAAATGAGCTAAATCATCAGACTAAACAGCTGAAAAAAAGGTTGGTGTTTAGGGTCTTACTGTTTTTCCGATCGCAGGCAATAAAAAAAAAATCATGGCTGGAAACTTACAGTAACTGTTTTCTTGCTGCAAATTCCAAATGTTCACATTTGCTTTTGTTTAAAAATCAAGATTAGTGCTTTTCAGTTTTGTTGATTTATATCTTTTGAACCAAATCTTGGTTTGCTGCAACACAAAATAAGATTTTGTTGTTTTTTGTGCTGGTATTTCACATGTAGCAGCTGACAAAGCCGTGACACATCAATGTCATCTCTTACGATAGATATTGGTAGTTTCACTTGTACTATGGACAGAACTATTAACATGTGGATATAGGTGGTTATGAGTCATTGTCATTTTTCTTTTGTCTCAAATCTGCGCTTTTCTCAGTATGCATGTTCCAGTCCTATTTAATAAAGGAAGTTTGGGCGGTTAATAATTACACATAGACAGTTGTTTGAAAAAAATTTATGAAACATTTAATTAGATCAAGGTGATGTATTTTTAAAGATCTATTTTATTCAGCATTGTTGAACAGTTTAAAGGTTTGGTATCACATCTTTGGAACAGTGCGCAAAAATGGTCCTTAACAAAGTTATTCCCTCCGGTAAACTAGTCACTAACCTTGCTCCATTTCTACATGTCATGATTTCGCTTTCCAAATTCCCAAGAAATGAGCCCTACTCCAAAATAAAGGTTGAAATGCATTACGGATTGTGAGTCACAGACTTATGAGCTTCCACTTTTACCAGGCGCTTACATTGTGATGGGGCTTACAAGATTAGTTTTAAATTGAACTGATGAAAATTTTCCTCATGGATTTAAAGGGGCACTCACACACACTTAGACCCAGAGAAATATAACTCTGATTATAACGAGGCCCGTGACAATGAAAAGCACTTAATAAAAATGACACTGAAACAGAGGTAGGATAGTAACTCGCCCCATTATGTCCTGTACATTCTCATTCCACACTCCCACTGTTGTGGCTCTCCTCCAAAGTCCCGTTATACTCCCCACAGAGTGCAGGGGCTGCAAAACGGGGGGCAACACAGTTCACTTGAAATTCCGATCACCGATGTTGAACTTCTAGAAATGACCTTTACTGCTGCATCCCATATGAGCTCAGAGTATCAGCAGCGCAGCTCTGACCAAACAGAGCTGGCTGCCTCCTCCTCCTGCCTGCACGGAGAAACCTGATGGAGAGCCGGCGGAGAGGGAGGGTTACAGAAAGGTCAGCCGGTATATCTGCTTTCAGCTTTGACTTAAGTCAGCCGTCTGCCTGCCCTGTTTGAAACAGAGATTCAGTTGTTTTCTGAAGGCGGTGTGACTTCACACTCTTGGGTGATGATTTCTTTTCTGATTAACTTCCTTTGCGATCATGTTAACATAAAATAAAATCGATTAAAACTCAAGCTCTTACCTGGAGGGTTGGAAGTAAAACAAAAGTGCTCCAAAGCAGTGGTTCCCAAACTGTGGGTTGGGACCCCCATGTGGGTCGCAAGTTCATTTCAGGGGGTCTCCAGATAATTGTGAAAAAATATACAACCTATATGTAACAAGCAAATTTGGGATTTTTATTGTGGCTGTCAAAACTGAACCATTAACAAAGAAATAAATCTGAATTTAGCACTTTAATTCTTAACACATGAATGCATAAATCCACATTTATCTTCTTTATTTATGAAGAGAGACAGTTTTTACCCCTTATATTTAGAGCATCCTGCAGGATGTCCGATCTAATATTATATATTTAATAACTGTCATCGCTGAAGGGAGGGTCTCTAACATCAATATATGCCATCTTGGGGGTCGTAAGTCAAAAAGTTCGGGAACCAGTGCTCTGAAGTAACCTAAGGAAGACCTAGATGACTTCATAAGCTTTGCAAAGGCCACTTTCCAGTCAGGAGGAGATTATTCTTAAAATAAGGAGATGAGCTGTTACACAGTGTGTCATATTGTGAGTTCATCAGGAAAAAGCTGTCGCTTCTGATTTCCATTCAGTGAAGTTGCTCTCCAGATCAGTAAAAGTGGTTGTGGAAGTTTCCTGTTTAGTTTGCTAATTTGGGTCTTTACTGTAGTAATCTTTGCTGTTGTTTTTGAACTAAAAACATCCCATTTGTGAATTATTGGTAATAACTTGAGCTGTAATTGAGCAAGCATGACATCACCTCTCTGTGGATTTTCAACTTGAAGCTAGTGAAAGTTTCTGTGCTGGTGGGGAAAGTCTATCAACACCGGGGTTTTGGAGGGTTTTGGAGGGTTTTGGAGGAAAATGTCCAACAAAAGTTCAACTGTACTTTCTTTTCCACGTAGCATAGTGATAATGAAGGGCGCTGACATTAAAAATGTTGAATTTGTCAATAGTGCATGGAGCTATATTGACGTTTCAGAATGTATTATTAGAGAGGAATCCTCTGCCCCCTTTCACACGCATCAATTTCTAAGGCCTGCAGCCGGGCATGAGGCTGCGAACAACAACACAGCCCTTTACAGGCTCTACTTACTTTTCATTCAACAATAATTATACATACAGACCACAAAGTGTCTCTGAGGAGCTATCTCTGTTTTCCGATGCAGACCTCTTTCATGTGTTTTTTGCTGGCACTTTGCTGCTGCGGTGTAATTAACAGATGCGCTCCTGTTGACCATGCAGAGCACCGTATTATGTGGCACTGCAGATTCCCCTGATATCCCTTTTGCTCTTGCAGCCCAGTCATACAGCCTGCAGGGGATTTATGGATTTAACAAGTCACTCTCTGCTTGTGTGTCTTTCCGACACACCTGACATGCAGGATGCAGGCTTTTACACCCAGGGGCTGCCAATCTGGTCACGGAAACTTGTCAGGGGAAAAAGTCAATATCAGATAAGCAATGTGAGACAGGAAGAGAATAGAATATGATCCCTCAGAACAAGTCGCTATTCTTCCTCTTTGTCTCTTGTGTGTCAAAATGGGGTCTTATTGCTACCCAACAGGCTGGGGGCTCCGTCCGTTCTGTCCCCTCTACGAAGAAACAAAGTAGTAAAGAGGGTGTGTCTTAAAATGTTTCATTTGGAGGCTGAGCTGAAAAGGAAATCCAGTTTTTAAGCAGAAAAAACAGTAAGAAATTGACCATGGGGTCTCCCTGACTTTTTGGGGATTATTTCCCTCTCCTCCATTCCAGCACAATCTGAAAAGCCACATATGTATGTTCTCTGCTAAATGAATAGATTAACTTATCTATCACAGCTGCCATATGTTTTGGTCCCGCAGTCTAATTGCTGAAATGGTGTCGCTGTCGTTGCTCACATTACTCGCTGCTCTGTTGGCTGTTTTTTAGCCTTTGTGTGTGTTTTTCTGATTTTTGTTCTGTAGCTTGATGAAGCTGGCTGTGGCTTGAATGAGGGTTTTTTAAATCTCTAATAAGAAGACTTTAAATTCCTTTCACTTAAAGGATAAAATCAGAGTTCTTTTTGAGCCCAATTAAATACAATTTTCTTCACTCTTTAAAAGCAACAACTAACAATTTATCCCCCTTTCATTACATTTCAGGGTTAAAAGGAGCAATTGGACGACTTTACGTAAATGTCTGGGTTATTCAGTATTTTATTCTTTATTCTCATGGATAAATGTGAATCCAGTTTCCCCTGTTATCTAATAACTATCATTTTTCTCATTAACGAGCCTCTGAACACAGCAGTCTACTTTATTCGTAGTCAGTACCAAATATGGTAAACCCTCGTCATGCTGAAAAACTCACAGGCACTCAAAGTCAGAGGCTCGTAAATGTTCCCCAACAAATGTCCTATTAACCCCAGTTTGACTAACATTTGCCAGAGACAGCATAAAGCAACAAAATGAATATATTTACAACATACAGGTGGGAGAAACTTTTGCTTCAGGTCTTTTGCTGTTCATAAAATGATAATTAAATACCCTTCCATTCTCAAATTCATTAAATCAGTCATATGAAAGTAGTCAGCCAATAA
>JAVQJG010022455.1:0-14526 GCA_036024015.1 Craterocephalus amniculus
ACCCTTATAAATCCCTCAGATTTCATCCGATCACCATCAAACCAACAAAGATTGATCAGTGTCCGGCCCTGAACAGGAAATGGTTGTCACTTCCGGTTTGACCCTAAGCCCCGCCCACTTGCAACAGGAAGTGAATGATTTTAAGGCCTAAATGAGCTGCATTCATCACGAAAGAGCCTGTTGGGGAGGGATGTGGGGAGGGAGATGCTGGTGGACGGGGCGGTGCAATAGGCCAAGCAGCGCCAGAGGTGCGAGGGCCTCCATCGCCGCTTGCGGCTTTAATTATTATTATTATTATTATTATTAGCAACAACCTATTCTTGTTTTATTATTAATTAATATTATTGATTATTATCAGCCTATATTATTATTATTCTTATTATTAGATAATAATAATAATAAGTTGCGATCAGACTGACATTCTTTGAGACCATGTTGGTCCTGGAGGTTTGAAAAGTGGACCCTGGTACCAGGACTTGGATCTGAGCAAGGCCCCGGAGCCCTCAGGCTGCCCACTGCTGAGTCAAAAGGCGACGACTAATTCCAGCCTGTTTCCCTGTGATATGGATGCCAACTTTCTAGTTCTAATATAATTATTAGAATGATCTGAAAACCATAAATTTAGAGGACTGAAAAGTGTTAAACTTCAACACAGCTGATATATTCAGGACCATAACAATGAGAATTGCCACATCTTTTTTAAATAGTCCAAGAGAAGACATGACTTTGGTTGGTGAAAACAGAAGGAAAGCTGAAACATACTCTACTCTTTCTGTCATAGTTTTACTCCACTTTGTTTACAAATTCAGTTTGCTTGTAGAGAAATTATCAACCAACTACCTCAAAGGATTTACAACAGGATTTATGCGATGACAATTTAAATAAAATGAGTTCATCTGCAACAGTAAAGAATGAAAAAAAAAAAGTTTTTGATGGCAAATTCAGATACAGGGTTTCTACACATCTCTGCCCCTCCACACCTACCCACCCTGAGACTGGGATCCCTTAGCTGCTCGGTCCCCAGCCTCTGATTACCCTCCCCCAGGACATCGGGACAATAACATCTCTACCAGCTTTTCAGTCCTGTCTCCCCGGCTCAGACTGGCTCACTGCTCATCAAACAGTTTTTATTTTTCTAGCATTGTTTGTGGTGGAAATGTTGTAGGGAGACCTGAGAGTTTGGAAATGTGTGATAATAATAAAGATGTTTTTATTTCTTATCATCATTATTGATTGTTGCTGGGACTTGAATGAGACTTCATTCAGGCTGCAGGGAAAAGTGCAACCAATCCAGCTTTTATCCCGGGTGTGACCCACATGTGATTGTTTCTGACAGTCTGAATATTACACATCCTTTTTTCTTTCATTCAAATCTGACCCAGGTCACTTTTGTATATGGATGTAAATCAAATACCTCTCCAGTGTTTTTCCAAAGCAGCCTCAGTCTGAGCGGTAACATCACTTTTTATCTGACTTTGACATCATTAAAGGGAGACGGACGTCAGAATTCTGCAATGGAAAATATCAGATCTCTGCAAAAAACATGAACTGAACATTAAGACCTGCAGTGTGAGTGTTGCCTCGGTGACCTACATAATTCTACGCACTTCTGGTCAGTCTCATCACTAAGTGGATTTATGTAGAGGATAGATGGATGAGTTCTGTCTGGGAGAGAGAAGTTGTTCATCTGTCCTGAGCAGAGTGGAGCGGAGGATGCAGCCGGAGGCGGCTGCTTAGTCTCTGCTCCGTGCTGCTTCCAGCGCGCCGGTTAACATGCTGCAGGGAAATGTTCATTTGAGGCAGAGGAATACGAGATGCGCATGTTAAATTTAAGCTCTTAGCTTTTTATTCCACTTACGTGACTTCATGTCATAGTTTAGTTGAAATGTTTTATCATTAGAAACTGATGTAGAGGCTTTTTTAACATTAGAATATCAGATTGTTATTTTGATTTATTTCATCCTGCACACCATAAAAATAAAGTCTACTACAAGTGAAATAGTTGCCAGCAGAAATTAAAAATCTTTCATCGTACCATTATTATAGGTAAACAGTTTCATGTGACTGCAATCGTCTGTCATAAAACATCTTTCTGTGAGTGGAAATGATTCATAACAAACACGACCCGAATCCTTTAGTCCATCGACATTTTATTGAAAAAGAGCTATATAATATCATGTACAATAATAATTATAATTACATTAATACAAAAATCTGTACATTCTGTGGTTTTGCAGTACATTTGGAAGACTGATAAAAGAACTGCAACAGAAGGGAAGGTATGTACACTCGGAGGATCTATGGAGCCGACTGGCTTTCCGTCTTCAACAAACAATTCAGGATTTAAAATTGAAAGGACTCTTGTGCAGGACACCTTTGTGTGCTCGGGTTACAGTACGTCTCCCAATCTTAACTCAGAATGAAGACTTTGGTAGTGATCATGAAGCAGGCCGATGTGTAGCTTGCATACAGCACGAAGGGAAAGTGGCTTCTGTGAGAGACCGATGTTGATGTAATGAGCCAATCTTACGGCTCTCATACACTTTTATTTTAAAACCTTAGAGCAGGTTTGTCTTTAGAAATCAAGTGGTTGCTTCAAAAAAATAAAAAAAATAAAATCATTGAACATTGTTTCAGTTCAGCAAACTCTACAGAACTTTAATTTATACATATTCACTTCAACTCTTTTTTTTTTTTTTTTGACCATCCAGATTAAGGCTTGATGAAGTCAACATCATCAACAACAGGATGATCAGCGTAGAAAAAGAAAAGAATAACTGAACACATGTTCTTCAAAAACTTCCTACAAGTTCTACTTCTCTGTACCAAATCTACTTAGCTGTTTTTTAAGAAACACATAACTATGATAATAATACTCTTTGGCATTTTTATCAACTGTTAAAAAAACAAAACGAAACTGAAGCAACATCATAGCAGCACTTTTAAGAACATTCAGACCCAGTTACCCCAGTTTTCTCTTAAATTAATGATTTCTGTCAGTTTGATGTCTTTCAGCGTCGCTCTGACACGTTGACGCGAGCAGGCTGACCGGCTTCCAACAGTCGTCCTGAGCGACTGCCGGCGAGGATAAAGCTCAGGGAATCAGTGCTGTCGTATCAAAGGGAACTTCTGCAGGTTTATTGCATGCAGCCATGTCTGCTTGCTATGAGACCAGCTCATGAACAAATACTCTACTTTGTACCTTCTTTGTTCCAGACCTCTGCTTCAGTGACTCTTTGGTTCCATCTTAAAAGCACTAAGGTTTTTTTGTGTAACTTCCACCATTTTCTAGCAACACTAGAGATTTAAAAACAATCCTAAAGAAAAAAGGGAAATCGTCTTGTTCTTGCTGGACAGACAGAGCAACAGAGATATTTTAGTTTTAAAGTCACGGCAACAACCTTCTTCCTCTTTGCAGACGCTGAGCAGACATTCACAGGGACTTCATTTTGCGATAGGCACGTGCTTCATAGTGCTGAGTTTTGTCATACTGTGTGTGGTCGGTGTCTGAAGCCTCCGCTGCGTCCCACAGCAGTACCGTTGGACTTGTCCTCAAGGCGCAGCTCGGCTCGTTGTGCATTTCAAAGCAGAGAGACGATTTCAGGGAATCTCTCGGATGAGGTCGGAAGTGTCATATTTCGGACTCTCGTCTCAGAGGCCGGGGCTCCAGCGGCACCATGGCCTGGCTGTGCTCCGTCTCCGAGATGTTGTCTGTCTGGGTGCCGTCGGGGCCGACGCTACCCCCGTTCCCTTCGTCCGTGTCCTCTTTGTTCTCTAGCGCCATCTCGTTTTCGTAACAGAAGGAGTTGCAGTTGGAGAGGATGTACTTTTTCTCTGCGAGCTCCCTGGCGCTGCACAGAGGGGTGCTCTGCACCTCGTATGTCTTGTGGAAGCGGGCATAATCCACCTTGTAGTAGTTTTTCTCCTCAAAGAGCACCGGCTCAAAGCGGTGGCCCCAGAGGATCTCGCTGGCGACGTAGGAGCTGCGGCACTGCGTGGTCATGGCCGTGGCCTCCACCATGCCCTCCAGGATGACCACGATTTCAAACTCGGAGTTCTCTATGTCCTGCTTGCTCATGTTGTAGAAGGGGCTGCGCTCGTTGATCTCGTGGACAATCGTGATCGGGGACACCAGGAAGATGCGGTCCACTCCGCTATCGAAGCCGACGTCTATGTCCGTCTGTTCCAGCGGGATGTACTCCCCTTCGGCCGTTGTTCGGGATTCCAGAAGTTGAGCTCGCACATGCGCCTCAACCAGGTGGCTTTTCCGTAAATTGCCCACGCGCCACATCAGGCAGAGTTTGCTGTCCCGCATGGCCACCGTGGCGTTGTGGCTGAACACCAGAGTTTCGTTGCGCTTCTTGGGCTTGGCCATTTTAGCCATGACGGCTCCGATGATGAAGGCGTCGATGATGCAGCCCACGATGCTTTGGAAAACCACCGTGAAGACAGCAACGGGGCACTCGTCTGTCACGTATCTGTAGCCGTAGCCAATAGTAGTCTGAGTCTCGATGGAGAACAGGAAGGCGGCGGTGAAGCTGCTCACGTTGGAGACGCACCGCTGGGCCCCGTTCTCCAAGTCGCCGTGAAAGATGGCCACCAGCCAGAAGACGCAGCCGAAGAACAGCCACGACAGGAGGAAGGCCAGGCAGAAGATGATGAACATCCACCTCCAGCGGATGTCCACGCACGTCGTGAAGATGTCAGCCAGGTAGCGCTGACTTTTCTCGCTCACGTTGATGAACTGGACGTTGCAGTGACCGTCCTTCTTAACGAATCTGCTCTGCGGCTGGTGCCGGGTGTGCACCTTGGCCTTGCCGTTGCCGTAGCCGTTGGGTACTGCCATAGTGGCAAGCTTCATGCCGTCCTCCTCTGATGACACAGTGCTGTAGCGGCTAGCTCGCACACTTCCCATCACCTCAGTCTGGGAGGGCTGTGCTGCTTCTGCTTTGGAGAACAGTCTGAGTTTCTGGAAGAAGCGTTGGAGAAACAGTTTTGAAACGCTTTGGGAACCGACTCAGGGAGGAAATGGTGAAAAAACGAGGCTGGGCAGAGCGATGCCTCTTCAGCCTCTAGATGGAGGAGGATGAAGCGGTCACTCCTTTCATTGGGGGACTGGACCTCGTCAGTGTCATCTGCAATGAGAAAACAAGAGCATGTCTGTTAGACCGTTTTACAGGATTGGCTTTCATTATTTCATATGAAATATCAAACATGTTTTCTCTGTAAAGTCTGAGAATAAACCATTAAAACATGACTCTCTGTGTCAGACAACAATATTTCATCCAGTTATGACGAACAGCAGTTGTGATATTAAACCCTGATGTAACGTTTCAGCCGTCAGGGAGCCTGCATAGTCCTTCCATTTTGCTCCACTTATTGGTTATTCACAAAGTGGACTTATTTTTCTTGGCCGCTCTGCTCTGACCCAGTAATTTCTAGCTGGATTGTGGGTTGCAGCGTTTCTATGGGATCTCATGGTCCACTGGTTTTGCACCACTGATGGATTATGTAAACAGTTTACAGTGAGAAAGCTCATACATGCAGATTATTCTGAATAACATCCAGGGGAAAAAGTTACATGAGGCTAAATGCATCCTTTCTAATATTTAAATGAAGACATGTGGAAGATGCTTTGCATGAGCAGTGTGTGTGTGTAGCCAGCATTGTCTAACAGAGGCTGCAACATATCCTTAATCTTTTACGGGTTAATGCACTTGTTCCGACACTTCAAAGAATCTTTGAGACATCAAACATCCCATTTGGTAGTGCACAGGAGATGCAGAGCTTGTTGACTCTTAAAAAGGCCCTGGGGGGTTTGATCTCTACAGCACTTATCCCAGCACGACTAAAACTCCTCTCATTAGTTCTGGCTGTCCTGGCAACAGAGTCATAATCAACACGTTGCACTCTCACGGTGGTTTTATCTCTTTTGTGAGCGCCAGGTCGGAGCTGAATGAGGACTGAGGATGGGACAGAAGATTACAGTAAAAACTAGAAATTTCTCCAGCTGATTCACACCTGGCTGCTTCAGCTACAGCAATAACATCTAATATGGTGCAATAATTAAGCTAAAAGAAGAGCAGGCTGTACTTTTAAAATATATACATTTTAAAATATGTTCATATTTTAAAAAAGCATTAAACTGCACCAGGTTTCAGGATTTCTTGCAGCTGTTTTAACACTGAGCTGTTCTGCAAACGTACTTAAAAAGCTGGACAAAATTCCTCAAACAGTCATGGTAATAATAGGAAGAGGTATTGTTGCATATTATTTTTACCAGTAGACAGCTGCACTCACGCGCACCAAATGCCCGCAACAAAAGTTAACAGGTGCGATTGTGCAATCATTCCTACAACCCCTCAGACTGATGCAAGCGCGTTTCATTTCAACTTCAGCCACCAGAGATCACATCTAAAAATATGAAGAGTGAGCCTGGCGGAGAGCAGCTTTTGGCGGGCCACCTGGCGGACGCTTCCGCCTCGGCTGTGCGTAAAACCAAAGCGGCTGCGGCATCATGATCCATCTCTGCTAAGGAACAGGGTTAAACTCATGCTTCCTCTACCTGTTGCTCATCTGTGGAGCGGATGGGATCAGCTGGGTAAAATATAATCCAGACGCTTTATTTTGCTCTTCGCTCTCCTCTGCGCCGCTTGTTACTGACTTTGGCATCTATGCGCTGAGACCGCCTTTGTGTCTCTGGAGGACCGGTCTTCATAATGTGCCCAGCAGTGAGTTCCCCAAAGCGTTTTAAACAGGACGCACCGGCAAAGCCCGCCCCTCCCGCTCCGCTTCCGGCCAATGAGAGAGAGGAGGGGAGCGCACTGTGAGAGAGGCGTAATAATGGTGTTTTTCTCCAACCTTGTGTGATGCAAACAGGTCGCAACTTGGAAGTTAGCTGGACTCAAATTAGGCGCCGACACACTAAATCTAAGTCAAGGGTTAAAATGCATCAGAGGAAGAACCAGAAACATAAATAAGCTCATGGCCAAGCTCCAATGAGTCGTTTTGGCCTCTTAACACTGAAATCACAACATTATACTTTAATAACGAGCCCAAATTGAAGAAAAATTCATGACGGATGTTCCTTTTTATATATATAGCTTATATATAAGTTTGCTGTACTTAAGAGTTTTCAGGCAGCAAAGCAGTTTTCTTTCCTCCTCTGAGAGACATAAAATAATTATGCATTGGAGTAAATAAGCTTGCATGCCAGTTTCCACCTGCAAGCCAACATCCTGATCTAAGTGACAACCATTGTTTTCACAATCTTATTCTTTAAATGTGGGATGGAAAATGTGTTTCTTTGGAAAGACTGACTCACTCAATAAGGACCTACATGCCTGTATTATGATATGACTGTCTTTCTCCACTGAGCTATCAAGTTGCTGCGAGTGTTTAGACTATGCATCTGTTGCCCTATAATTTTAGCTCCGGCTCTAACCATGTTGTCTTAAAGCCATCAGCTAAATCATTCTTCCCGCTTCCTAATTCATCATAAAGATTTACCCACAGATTCATGTTTTTCACAGAAGCTTTTTCCTTTTTTTCTCCCCCTGCTGCCTTATTTTTAGCTCTGGCTATTTATAGCTGCACATATATTTAGCCCAAACCACCTGTGTCAGTGAACTCTGCATGTTGTGTGTGTGTGTATTTGTTTTCCATGCCCAATTTCCAGCAATGCTTCAGTGAGCCAGTGCTGCATGTGGGCCACAAGGTGGAGGGCTTGAGGCTGGAATTAACCAGTGATTGCCTCACACACACAGCATCTGACAGCGCCTCAGAGACGAAGAAGAAAACTTGATTCTCATGCAACTTGTGTCGCCGCAGCAGCAGCATCTAGAGGTTTAAGTGGAAACATGTAAACATTGCAGGACATCAATGGCAGTAACGCATTAAGATCAGTTTTATCCGGAAGATTTTAGGTTTTTAAACAGAATTTGATGCCGTTGAAAGTCCCAGTATGTTGTGTTATTATGAGTCCTAATTGGTTATGTCCTGACTGCACAATAGAGACTGGGAGAGGACTGCCTGGTCAATAATCTGCCCTCCCCCAGCATTAGACCACTGTAAAAGGGTAAATTGTTGGGGTTAGCAGAATTTATTCTTCTGCCAAGACAAAAGCCAAGTTGGAGGAAAGTTATTGTTGCCATTCATCTCTTTGTCAGCAAGATTATGCAAAAACTTCCAAGCTGAATTTCCTGAAACCTGCTGGAAAGTTGGAATGGGGGCAACAGAGGGGGCTTTGATGGATTGGAAGGCTTATTTAAAAATGTATCAACAGATTTACATGAAAAGTTTACCAGCTGTGGTGGGTGTCCCGACTTCAGAGGTGCTGCAGAGTTTGCAGTCCAGGACTGAGGTGATTGCCAAGCTAACCCAGGGACCCTTAATCCCGGGTCCTGCAGGTTTTAGAAGTTTCCCTGCTGCAGACCTGTGCAGAGCTTTAAACCTGCAGAACACCAGCCATGAGCCGGGACTGAGGGGTCCCAGATCCAGCATGTCACGCTGATGTGAGGATTCCCAAAGCTGTGTTTTAAAGTTAGTTTTAGTTGAAAACGTGTCTCTGTAGCATCCACAGAAACCAGAGTAAAACAAACTACAGCGAGCCGCAGGACGAAGCAGCAGATCAGAGAAATGTATTGATTTTCCTCCACAGAGGAAAGCACAGACCATCTCTGCACAACCCTGTGGGAAGATGCCCCTTTCATAGTCCTCACACACATCAGGTGTAACTCGCATTGCCTTCAAACACACATTTATGAGCCAATCAGTGTGTGCCAGCACATAACTGAACGGGGGGAAAACAATGAGCTCCGGACTGAAATTGTCTTAAAGCAGCAGTTGGCTGATTTGTTCGGACGGCTCTTCCTTACATCATTACTTAGTTGGATCATAGAGGAGGAGACGTGAGACCTGGTAGCCCGAAACACTGGTGTTCTGGGAGCGTCTGCTGGAAGCAACGCTCCATCTCAAAACAAACTACAGCTCCAGACCAGCTTCCAAAGCTGAAGTCAGGCTTTATTTACAAGCAGCTGCAGCCAAGAGCTGCTCAGGTTCAGCTCGGAGCCATCAGGGTGAAATCGAGTTTGTCTGCTAAGTTTTATATCTTTTAGGTTCCTGTTGTTTTATTGGCTGTAACCCACAGATATCAGAAACTCTGGAGGTTAGATGCCCGTCTATACCAAGATGCTGGAAATGAAAGAAGTAGAAAACAAGGAAGCTTTTTCTTCCCTTTCTGCACCTTAAACCAAACTTAGACCTTCGTCTTCATAACAACTTCACCGGAGGAGGTCTTTAAATGGAGCAGTAAGATGTGATTCAGCTCTGTGACGTGTTGTAGAAGAAAAATACACATCAAAGGAAATCCACTGAAACTGTGTTCTTCTGATATCTTCAAATAATGCAGTTTAAGCAAAAAGTTTACAGGTGAAAGATCTTTGAGTTTGCTGCACCTCTTAGCAGAGCTGGAGGTTTTATTTTTATGTCAATCCTGCTGAAAAGCATGGATCTGTGCACATCAGCCAACTGTCTCCAGCTACCAGGCTGGTTAGCGGGCAGATGAAAATAAGAGTGTCGTGTTCAATCAGTGGATGGGACTTGGTGCCCGAGGCCTGAGCATCATCATGAACTCTGGACTGATCTGTTTCAGGTGGAGGATAAAAAGAAGGCACGTTTTAATCATATCACAGGATGTAAAAGTCAGACGGAGGAAGCGTCTGCTTACTTTCCTCAACATCAAAGTGATCTGCACCACCGGGCCGAGAACTTTGATCCTTTTCACATCATTAATGAGAGAAAAGATGCAAACAAATATTTTGATATCTTATTATAAAAACCTATTTGGATTTATAGAATGGAGTATTTTAGGATGTACAGTAGAATAGAAGGTCATAAAAGCCAAACCCCAGCAAGTCATTGAGGTGATGAACCCGTTTATCCACCTGGGCAAACACAATGGAAACATTTTCCGTGTGTTTGATACAAACTATGGTGACTGCACTCATAATAAGGGACGTGACTCCAGGACTTCTGCTTATTTACTATCAGCAGTGGCTAAACTTTAAACTTTACACTGGAAATATGGTGTCGTACAACATGAAGGACATTTTCCAATTATTAACCGTGTTGGACGGAATAATGTCACCCCTGCATTTATTTATTGCTTCGTGATATCCTCTGATTTCTGAAGGAATCTCTGCTGCTGTTCTTCATGCAACAGCAACCACATTGAGAAAAAGTGGAGAAAAAACCTGAGCAGAGGTTTCTCACCCTGCACATCCACTCCACTCCTTTTTTATCTCCATTGCTTTGTATCATCTTTCCCACATAACATATCCATTCAGTCTCTCCCCACTAGTGGACTTTTCTCTCTTTCTGTCATTTCTATCCAACATCACTTGGCTCAGGACAGAAGCAGTGAAAGCAAGCTTAAAGATTTATGCTCTCGCATTTGGTTACCTGGGAAAATAAAATTATATAGAAAAGCTGTTATTCCATAACAGCACTGAGTGCCCCAGTGCTGAATGATTGTACTGAAATGACTGCAGACTTCTTTGAAGGTGTTAAAATACATAATAGGTTATAGATATAATATTTTGAAATTATGAACAAATACAGTAATTTTGTCAAAGTACAAAACGTAACACTGTGTGAAGAGTGTTTGACAAGTCAAAGCAGGTGAATCATTTCACCCAATCCTGGAATTGAACCAAGTACCAAAGGCATGAAGGCCACTGACTTTAATGACAACAATAAACTGTCACACAATTCTCAAGTGGTCCCAAAGAAATGTTTGCCATTGTGAAATAAAACCTCCTTGTGTATAATGTCAGGAAAATGTGAAAAGTTGAACTGGCTCTGTAGTGGATAAAGCTTGTGTTATAAACTTAGCTGAAACCATCATTGTGCTGAAGGCAGCTGTTGTGTTGCAATGAGCTAAATGGTGGATTGTAGAATGATAAGTCCTATCTGATGGTTGTACCTGTTTCAAACACTTTGTCTATGTGGTGTAGCTTCCATTCACTTTACTTCTGCATAAACAGGAGTCTGGTAATTCAGAGCAACTGCACAGCTGGAGCAGTAAGCAGGGGTTGTGTTTTGTTTGAGAGGTTGCCTTTGCTAATCAGAGTTTACCCTTGTTATCAGAGGTAGCTTTGAGTTGGACCAACCGTGTTCAAGGGCATAATGGCATCACAGAAACACTAAGAAAAAGTGAGTGCTGGAGGCTGACATATGGATGTGTTGCCGTACTAGACACTGCAAAACAGTTGCACGCCGCTGAAACAGCTTTTAGCTCATTATGCAAAAGCTTGTCCAATCACAGGGCTGCATTTCTGCAGTGCCCAATCAGATGGCTGGATTTAAAATTATAAACTGTACAAAATGTTGAATATCTCCAAAAGTACAAAACATTGGTGCACAAAAGTTAAAGCACACATCTCCATAATGAGCTGAACAGTTTCATGTTTGAATGGCATGCAGAGCAGAAATGAGAGCGACACTTTAATCCAGTGCAGCTAAACGTGGCTTCTCACAGCCACTGCAGGATATGAGGCTTTCCAAGAGCTCCATATTCAGATACCAGCCAAAGTAAAGTAAGCAGCGACAGCTTTACCTCATCCAGGTGACCTCGTGGCTCTGCAGCGCTGCAGAGGCTCATGCAGGCGTGCAGCATCTCTCTCCACCAACATGTTGCACAGCTGGCTGCTGTCGCCATCGCGTAACTTGCTTAATAGTATTTTCATTGTTCTAACAGCTTAAGACGGTTGGACTGTGTGTAAAAGTTATTTTGAGATGACTTTGTTTTGGCTTGTTGCCATAAACAAAGCTGAATTAATCTGAATTAGTTTTCATGCTCTGACTCAAAAAAGGCCATTTGTGCTTTGTCCCACGAGACCCTTTTTCATGCTTGTAATCTTTTAAGGCTCACTGAATTCAGTTCCTATTTGAATGCTTGTAATGTATTAGGTTGTCCATCAAATCAGTGACAGATTCTGCAATCTTTTTTCCAACTCACACTTATGCCACTAAGAAAAAACTAGAATTACTGGAAAAAAACGTAGACTAAAACATACGAGTCTAGGCATTGTGTGCAGAGGACCTTAAATCTGGAATGAACTTGACGAAACCATTTCCCTCTGTTATCCAAAAAGTCCTAAAAAAGCAGCTTTTTAGAGCTAAATTATGTCAGAATTTTGTCCATACATGTTTTTATTTATAATGCTCTTGTAATAATTCTTGAAGATTTTCCTTTATTTATTTATATAATTTACTTTGTGCTGCATTATCTTACCTTGCTGTGATACTTGTTACTTAGAATGCTGAGTTTATACTTTACGTTTTATTCTTATTCTTGCATGCCTACTGTATGTTCATTTGTTATATGCTGTGGATAGAGCTAGCTTCTGTTATATTAAATTTTTTAAACTTTTGCCTGCCCTTTGTTTAGCTTTGTAGAAAACTGGCCCCCTTCTAAAAGCTTTAACACGCTTCTTTGGGGAGATCCATTGCACATCAACAATCTTTTCTTTTTTCTGATAAAAAGAGGAAGACTGTGTGTGTGTGTGTGTGTGTGCGTGATTGAGAGACTAGAAAACTTGTGGTGACATTTAAAGCTTGAATTTAATTCCTAACATTTAACTTGGTCTAAAGAAGAAAAAAGAAACCTTGTCAGAATAAATCTCACACAACACACCGCAGTTAGTCCTCCGCTTCCACCCTGACATTGGTACTAATAATGTTCAATTATATTTAAAAAAGTTTAACATTAATATTTTCTGTACTCAGTTATGTCAAACTGTTAAAAAAATTGATAAATCAGATTTTTTGCGACACCAGTGCAGGGACCACCATGTATATATCTGGGAGCCACCATCCTGCAGGCTTTACATGCTTAGCTGTTGCAGTACATCCTAGTCGGATTATTAAGAAGCTTGTGTAGAATTTGACAAGTTGTCACTTGGTTCAGGTGTGTTGCAGCAGGAAAACATGGAAAACCTGCAGGACAGGCGGTGATACTGCACTACGGAGCAGCATACTGGCTCGTCTTTACATTCAGAGTATTTTATATTTCTCTGTGGGTTCAGATGGATTTTTGTTCACATAACATACGGTATCCAAGAGTTTTTTAAGAGCATATTTACTGTCTAAGTACATTTCCACGTTGATCTACGGGGGATCTGAGTTCAGTAAAGAAATCATCCCGAAGAGAAGGGCCGAGCATAAACACCAGTGACGCTGCTAAGTGCTGGTGGATAAAGAAGATTATATCGCAGTCCTCAGATTACTCATGACAACTAAGTGACTTGGCTTCAGACTGGCGGCCATGTTGTGCTGAACAAATTAGCTTTCCTAGGAGGAGCTTCATGGATAAAGGACTCCTTTAACTCTCTCCAGTAACTTCAAAGGCCAAAGACGGATATTGGCGTCTAACTGCTTGACTAAATAAATTTATGTGTTCCTTTTCTTGGAATGAGCCATTTATGCTGTCGCTACTTGCTGTGGGTCCACATGCATGGAGGCTACCATACTACCACCATTTGTGTCTCTGAACTGACAAACTCCTCTGTGTGAAGCTTCAAAACTGCATTGCCACCTTTAAGATGCCAAAAGTAGCGACATGTACAGCAGTCATCTCTCCTCCCGAGGCCTCAGGATCCACTCACAGATGAAAACATTTTTTTAAACACCTATCTTGTTTATTGTTGAAATTACAAATAAATGCTGGACCAAATGGGGGGAGTAGTGGTTAAGAAAGGAGACAAGTTACAACAGAACAAAACCACAGCTGTACAGTCAAACACAAAGAAAAACCCAGCTGTAAAGATACAGAAAACATCCAAAGCTACAACAGACAATCATCAGGAGCTCCTGCAGGAAGACAGAAAAATGTGAACAATATCACATCATGTCTGAGCGTGAGTGAGTGCAGGATAGGAAGATTGAGTTGGTTTATTTGCATTTCATTGTGTGTGCAGGTTTTATTTGATCCATTGTTTGTGCCTTCACAAGCTGCAATATGCTAATAACCAGGAGTGACCTTTTATCCATTTTTTCCATTCACTGTAAACCCAGGCAAGTTTAATCTACTTAAAAAAACTAAGGTAACTCATTGCCTTAAATTTTTTAAGTATGAGGCATTCGTTGAATTAGTGTAGTGCACGATGTTCAATTTACCTGAGTGCCTATTAGAATGGAATTAAAGAATTAAGTTGAATGTACTAATCACAGAGTTACAGTAACTAAAGTTACTGAGTAATGACGAATTTGTTTAACTCAGCTTGTTAATTAAGCATTACTTTTCTCAACTTGATCAGTTTGATTTTACTGGATGTTCTGAGGTTGTGGAGGAAACTTGCGTAAATTCATTCCACATGAATTAGAAGCGATGCTTCAGGAAATGTTTAATTTCAAGTTCATCTTACTTAAAGTAATTGATAAACTCAAAATGTGACTTGTTTTGCTACAAGGCATGAGGGAGTGGAGCGTCTGCTCTAAGTATTGTTGGACCCCTTACATCTCTGT
>JAVQJG010022470.1:0-12340 GCA_036024015.1 Craterocephalus amniculus
ACACACACACACACACGCACACACACACACACACACTCCAGGTAATGGACCTTTCAGTCAAGTCACTACCATAATAAAATCCCAGTGGTAAAAGAAAAATAACATATGACACAATAAATGACGGCTAGATTGTGATGTGGCTCACTTAATAAATGAGAAATAATGATAAACTAAATTCAATGAAAAATGAAAAAAAAAAACAACATGATAATATTTTGGTCCCACATTAATCGCATGAGACATAAGAATGGAATAAAATCTAGTTAAACCCTTCTGCTCCTTTTTTTATGTGATTTACATCACTATCAATTTCTGAAGAAAACCATTCCTCACACATTTTCTAACTCCTGCCTCTGCAGCGGCTCGTGCTTGTTAAGAAATCCCTGCAAAAGCTTTCTTATTGCGTAGAATGCGTTGCAAAAAAACAACATCCAAAACCCTGTGGTTCTCCAGGAGATATTTTCCCCTTCGCCTCTCTAATCTGAGCTGTGAGAACAGTCTGGCATGGAAGGCAGGTTGTGCCACTGCAGCCTCCCTCCCGAGCCTGCATGTCTGCCCTTTTTTCCCCAGCCGGGGCAGAAAAGATTCCCACTGGAGTAAAATATAGCCCAAAGCCTTTAATTTCAACCACGCCACTTCATTTTGTTTTTTTCCCTCCTCTGTGCTTTTTTGCTTCTGATGACAAAGTCGCAGCGGGTGAAGATGGAAACTTCACGTGGCTGGGAGAAGATGCGTTTGACAATTGTGTCAGCACTCCGTGGGATGTGTTCAGCAACTGCAAAGTCTGAAATGCAAAAATCTGTCCTAACGCTTTCCAGGACTCCTGAGCATGGGTGGGTGGGGGGCTGACAGAGGCGACTCTATACCACACAGAGGAAGATGGCAGAATTGCTGTTTTCTGTTTTTGAAAAAGGGCGAACATCAACAACTTGCTCACATTTCAAGAATCTTTTAGAAGGATTTAGATGAGTTTCCTCAAAATCTGTCCCAATATTCAGGAAAATGTTGGCTATTTATTCCTAGATGCCAAAGTGGGGAATTTTTAAGGATATGTGAGGATTGTCCTCCTTTAATTGAAGGAGATCACCAAACTTATTTCCTAAACTTAAGTTGCCTGTTGCCAAACAACCGTGCATCCCGAGTCTAAGCTCCCATCAATTGATATCTGCCTGCACACTGGTATCAATTTTTAAACAAACTGTAAATTATGAAAAGCTAATAGTCTTCTGTAGTTAAGGCTTCTTGTAGAGAGCAGCCACCCTGCCTAAAGTAGAATGGGTTGTCTTAATTCTGTTGCCCTGCAGCAGATTTATTTGATATCAGTCATTTTTTCCAAACAAAAAAAGAGTCATCAGCTCATCTCCTCCTGAAGATGAAATACGTTTTGTAATCAGAATATGGGCTACAGTGTTATGCAGGACAGACGCGTTGTTAAAAAGCTAATTTACAATGAAAGAAAGAGAACAATAAACGATACAAATATTTCCATAAATTAGGCTAAGGTAAATAGAAGGGTGTTCAATGTAATCCTGTAATGCAGAGCCTATAGGCTGTAAAAAGGAAAAAAAAACATATCTAGTCTTTTGGAGCCCAACAAAGTCGGCTATGATATGAAACTGTTCATTTGTTTGGTGGGCAAGCAGCAAAATTTGGCTCATATATCCACGCGAAGGTAGGCTACGCTCCATCAGGGCGAAATAACTAACAAATACAATGTATATATTTGGAAAAAATATATAAATAACTGAGGCTGAGAAGACTTACACTGAAAAGAGGCAGAAATTCCCACCATGCGTCACGTCGATGTGAGAGGGATAAATAATTTCCAGTCCCTTTGACTCCGCGCGAGGTCCCCTCGATGATCCGCCTCTCGGGGGCTGTGGTGGTACACTTCCAGCAGCTCAGAAATGGGGTTCAAGCTCCACAAGAGAAAAAACACACACGCCGCAGCCCGCGTTATAAGTTGACAGTCAGTGGCGACCGGAGTGGGAGAGCCGGGGGTCTTGTAAAAGCGCAGAGGCAAAGAAGGAGGAGAGATGAGCCGGAGATGCGAGGGGAGGATGCTGCGCAGGGGCACGCGCCTGCTTTCTTTTTCTGTTCAAGCCCTTCCTCGCACTTTCTTCCAAAATCCCTTGAACGTTTGTTTTTTCGGCTTTTTGTTTAAAAAGAATATATATATATATATATATGTCTGAAAATGAATCACAGCCTAGGTAGCTATTGGGCTCCGTGTGTTTGGCTTCTCCGCTGGCGTGCGGAAGAGGAGTAGCGGCACTCTGCCTCCAGTCGGCGGTGCGCAGCAGAGCCAGGTGGTGATGGGCGGGACTGAGGAGCTGCTGAGGAGGAGGGAGAGGAGGACGGGGAGGCGACTGGGCAGCAGCCAGCATCTGTGTGTCCTAAAACAGGTTGGAAAAAGGCCGGTCGGGGCAAGTCGATATGTTTTCTTTTTAACTTGTGTTCACTTAAGGTTTTTCATGTTAAAGTCTCAACGGGGCGTTACTTCTGATACTATTCGAAAGAATATGTCACGTAGACTTCAGATAGCCATTTTTCATCCTATTCTTTTACAGTTTGATTACAGAGGAAACCTGCCACACAGGGCGGCCTTCTGTAACCTCGTAGTTTAACATTATCTGCAGCTACAACTGAACCTGACTAAAAAACAAATAAACTTATCTTTCAATGTCTTGTTTTCCTGGGTAAAATTCCCATCCAGAGGGAATGGGCACCAATGCATCTGGGAAACTTGCTGCCAGGTTTTAGATTTATAATGTTAAACATAATCATTGCCAGCACCATGAACAGAACCAGCATGGATAAACCTTGTTTTTCGTGGTGCCAGCATGTGACTTCACATGAGGTGCTGCCATCATCTTAATGAGATTTTAAAGCTGTAACAATCCTAAATTTATATTGGCTTTATGTCAGGCTTCAGAGGTTCAGGTTGGACAGATCAAACACGGTTTATGAAAGGATTTTACTTTAAAACTTCATGGCAGACTTTATCTGTCCAATCAGTCCATCCATCCATTGTTTATTCCTGGAGTCTACCCCAGCAGCAGTAGAAGAGAAGCAGGCTGCACCCTGGTTACCAGTCCCTTCACTGCATTCAGCACAAAAACACAGAGAAGATGCAATAAAAATAGGAGTAAAAAAATTCAGTGTCAAGACATGTTCTGTGTTTATGCGAGAAAGAAAAGTTGGCGAAGTTATAAAAACTCAAATTCTATGGGCAACAGTGTCACTAATGGAACCATTGACTTATATTCATTTCACTTAAAAGATTGTTTGACAAAATTGCTCCTTAGGTTTTCTCCCCGTAGAGCCCTCCGGCTGTCCTTGATCCTTACTTTGAGAAACACTCGGCCACACAGTAGTGGAGTCAGCTGATTGCTTGAGGAGCTGGTTTGCTGTTGTGTGTGGGTGTGTGTGCAAAGAAAAAAAAATAGGACTGTGTGACGCATGTCTGCACTTTTTGCACTCACACACACACACATACAGGCAGACCCACACACAGAATCTCAATGTTTCCCTCAGCTGAAAAAGGCACAAGCGTCCTGGCCTGCAGTAACCTAAGGCAAACACTTTCCCCGGACCATCTGGAAATCATCTCACCCGCAGAGCCAGTGAAAGCAGAGAGCAGAAGCTACGTTTACAACTCGGTGATAACAACCGGTCCACTTGAACTGCATGGCTGAACAAGTCATGCACCATTGCCTGTTCATAACATCTCATAAAACATCTATTGTATTCATTTCTATTCTGTTCTACTCTTCATTGGTCTCATATACTTGTAGTCCTTTTGGCTAAAATATGAACATTATGATGGCATTATGAAAAAACACTTCCGCTGCTGTGTGTCCGATGGTGATTTAATGACATTTGTTTGATGAAATTAACAAGCAACAAAGAGTTTGAACAAAAATGAATAAAATTACATGCAAAAAATATGCAAATAAAAGGAATAATTCTTGGTTCTTTGTGCGTCTTTCATTGGTAAATATTAATAAAATGTGTAACCTTCTTGGCTTATGGAAAATTCTCAAAGCCAAAGTAATACTTTTTCCCGCTGTGTGCTTTATGTAAAAAAAACATTCAGTAACTTTTTAGTGCACTATCAACATGGGGCTCATTGTTCCCTCTGTGCAGTCTCTGTGGGGAATAGATGATGCCATTAATGGCAATTGTTTGCAACAGTGCCATTGTGCATTTCTTTCTTTCTTATCTTTCTTTCTTCTTCATCTCGCCCTTATCATTCAGAGTGCTAAAGCAGTAGGTTACATTGTGTTCTCCACAGCAATATGGATAGATATCATCTCTGCCACTTGGACTCTACTTACATTTTCTTGTCCGGCTCCTTTTGTCAATCTCTGACAAAGGCAGCGGGCTCCAAGATGAGCTGTGGGATGTGTGAATAGATACACCGAGAGAGGGGTTAAGAACAGAAGGGGGATGGAAAATGTAACAATAAGCTGAGTAGAAAAGAAAATGAGACATGAGACATGATGAAATGAGCATATGTGGGGAAAAATGGCCTCTGACTGGGACGCATGAGAGTTCGGAAAAGGTGCAGAAGTAATGTGCCTGTGCAATGGGAACCCTAATTTGGTCCAAAAAAGCAGCGGCGCTGTGAGGATGCCGTCACTCCTCGCCTGTTTGTGTCCTCCACTTTGCTCCCACAGAACAAGTTCTCTCATGACAATCACAGCAAAACATCTTGACAGCCGGAGGTGCAAGGATAGGCGTTGAGGAAACCTGCAAGGGAAAAGAGAACATGGCAATGATCCGTGCGTGTGTGTGTGTGTCCTGTGATAATGGTGTGTGAGAGGAGGAAACACACTGTGCCTGTTTTTGCTGCAGGGGTTCCTGGAAGTCAGCCGGCCAGTGAGATCGGCGACATACATACACACACATGCACACACATACAGGATACCTCGCCTCTAAAAGGGAAAAACATGCTTCGTCTGATACATGCGGACACAGACAAGCAGACTTCCTGCATTTTCCCACCTACTGGGCGTCCACCTGTAACACAGTCTCACAAACAAACACACACACACACACATGATAAGCAGCAGGACAAAGACAGAAAGAAGCAAATATAAGTTGAGAGTTGACAGTAAACAAGTGCCACTCAAATCCCTGTAATTATCTGTCATTTGACCAACACTGCTTGAGGCCAAGTAACCGACTGTCAACATCATCACCACCGCTGACAAAAGCAAGAGGTTAAGAGGAAGAGAAACACTTAAAGTAGCTTATGTAGTGTTGTATTTCTAAACTATGAGGAATATCAACATTAAAACAGGTCAGTGGTGGGCAATGGATGTTAAACCTCGCTTTGATGATTTTCACTCAAAAAAAATTCTGTGTACATCCAGAAACTGACCGTCTAGAGCAAATGAGAATGCCAGAAAAGTCTTTGTTTCGTGAACTTCTCAGTGAGTGTGAGTGAAAAATGAGGATTCTGTTGAGAGATTCAACCTTAAAGAAGTCATGATTGTCAAGTCAAAATGATACACAAGAGAGGGGACAAAGGAAAGATAGTTACACATTGGCACAGTGTCGCCTTTTCTGTTTCACATCTTGACTCAATAGACTTTGGTGTTTAATTTCAAGAGTAGGAGATTTTTTAATTTTGTGAAGATAAAATATTGTTTAGACCTTTGTTATTTTGTATATAGGAATGTATTTTAACATACATTTTTTGGATCTAAGCTGTGGAGGTAGTGATCTGGTTCAGTATTACTCATGACTTGGATTTGTGATATACAGTAGCGTTGTTCCCATCTATTTGAAGTGAAGTTAAAAATTGAACAAAACAAAATTTAAAAGAGGAAAAAAACATGATCACGAAAAGAGTCTGTTTGAATGCTCTCCTCTTGTTGTGTTTATGCCCTATTACATAAAACATTTACAAGCTCAGACATCACAAGTCATGCATTTGTCTTACCATGTCATAACTATTAGATCACAAGCTCCATGTTTACAGCCTTTGTGTCTTAGGGCTGTCAGTTCATCACTGGTCACCATCAACTTCAGAAAACCAAGTTGGCTTAAACCAAAATGCCAAATTTAAGAAAATCATAGAGGATTCTTGTAAAACTTGATTGTTTTAAGTGTTCAAAGCTACGATTAACACTGAAATTAGTATTCAAATTTTGCAGTCACCATAAAGAACCACTGTGATAATCTACAATTAATAGCAATACAAAAGTAATTCATTATATATCAAAATTAATTTCTAATTATGAATCAGTTGGAAATATTCAATGCCACTCAATCAAAACTTCTGCTGTTAACGTCTTTGATGCTTACAGATTAAACAACTAAACAGCAGCTAGAATGTCCAGCACTCATCTGACATGCCAGATCCACATATAAGATGTGCAAACCACTGAACCAGAACCATGAGGCTAGGATACACACAGAGGTACGTGTAGGGCAACAGCGCTTTAAAAAAAATGTAATTAGAAACAAGTAACAGCCCTGCAATGAACAAATTATCAAATAACTAAATACATAACATTGAATTTCAGATGGAGAGCTGCTTGATTTCTAGAAGAGTAGTAAATGGAATTTTCCTACAGTGGAGTGAATGATAAACACTGTGTTCTTGTGGAAGATCAGATAACGAGAGGGTAATACTTTTATGTGGAATATTTATGGCATAATGAGACAGTACTTCTTACAAAAACTATAAACTGAACAATAATCATACAATTGGAAAGAAGCTTTAGATTTATCACCAGAGTTAGATATATATATACAGTATTTTATATTTTATTGCAATCAGAAGAGAGGAGAGTAGCATATACTTTTGAAATAAATAATATTTTTTATTCAAGTCAGATACATAACATCTCTCTCTACTCTGCATGTCATAACACAACCAAGTCTCTGAGTGAAAAATTGTCGGTTCATGCTGTATAAATGTTTAAAAGTCTGATATAACCTTGAAAAAAAGATAGAAAAGGGTTGCTGCTTTGTTGACAGCAGATATAGTAATAAGTTAGTATTGTAAGTTTCGGCATAAACTTCAATCTAGAGTGGGCTTAACTGTCAATAGAGCCAATGGCTGTAGCTATGAATGAGACATAAAAGTCTGTACCTTAGGAAGAAATAATAATAGAAGACCTTCATTTGAGTGCTGCTCTGAAGAGCAAGGTTCATCAGCTTTTGTAGGTGTCCTCAACTGATTCAGGCAGGGAGTGAATATTTCATGAATCTGTGATAGAAAGGAAAGAAAACCAGCATTTATGGAGTCGGGGAGTGCCAGTGTGTCAAGGCAAACACCCTGACTTTTACTGAATGCCTTGGCCTTGGCTTAATTGCTTACATTGAACGAGTTCAGTGTGAATTATTTGAGGGTATTTTGTTTAACCCGCATGCTCACACAACTGGATGAAATACAGTTAAAATTCTTTTCACTAAATAATCAAAATGTTTCATTAAACCTAGCAATTCATGACCTAAAGGAAGTGTGGGGGAGAGAAAAAGAAACAGACCGAGATGCACAATATAAAAGCTGCAGTGCAGCATCTTAGACAGGTACAGTGTTGGGAGAGGGATCACATTCACTCACTGGGGTATTACAGAATTCAGCCCACCTTCTGGCTCATAGCAAAGGAGAAGCAAGTGGGCGAAAACTGACAACCTCACCTTATTTCACGAGAATAAAAATGAGCTTTTCCTACTTCCACAGACTCCTGCCCAAATATCTTGACAGCATGCAAAGATGGAAGACAGTACACGCACAACAAATAATGATGCCCGACTATGCCAGGGTATACTGATCAAACTTCATGTACAATGTGCAAATGTATAGGTTGACATCTTAGGCAATATATTGTGCTGAAGTATGGTCTAGAGGTATTTCCATTGAGAATGCACATAAAATCAATGGCACATGCATATGTTTATCTTTGTACTCCCGCTGGAGCCTGGAGGAATTCCCATAATACATCGGCGTAGTAGTTTTACAGATACATTTGATCCCATAAGCAGATTTTATTCCCCTGCTTTCCTGCCAGTTTACCACCTTTGCAGTCTGTACATTTACCATCTCTTCTGCTCATGACTTCATGCGTCTTCTGGTTGCGGAGGGAGAAAAGAAGAGCTGGCAGATAAAAAGAGGAGATGCAAGAAACGTTCTCATGGTTTCCCCATCAAGTGTCCTGACATAAAATCTATTCTTTCTAAGGGAACACAACTTCTTTAAGCCAAGGCCTTATTTTGCACATGGGATGATGATGTGAATTAATTTGCCTAGACAGGCCAAGTGAGACCTCGAGAACAGATTTCTGGTGGATTTTCTTCTTGGCTGGTTATATTAACAAGGTTGATATACAGTAGTTAACATACAGTTGGGATTTAATATTTGCTATATCTCATTAAAATAAAGATTAAGAGTTTACAGTATAGAGATGTATAAACACATATTGTACTGTATATAAGTTTCCCCCTTTGCATTTTTATACAGTGTAACAACAAACGTTAATAAATATGCAATACAGGTGCTTTCAATTTGTGAGGGTTTTGTCCTTTGTATTCCTTAACCCCCATACAGCCTTCTGCATCTCTAATCCCTTTGTTGTCACCCAACTAATGAATCATGCTCTAAGCTTTTCGGTATTGGCAACACATGTGTGCACTGAAATTCAACAGATTTAATTCGTTGTCTGCTCAGAAAGTAATTAACAACCTAGCATTACTCATTTGTCCTGGGAAACAGAAGTGAGCTTTTCACTGTTTGTTTGATTAGTTGTTTTTTTTCTCACAAAGCAAGGACACATTCAATAGTTTAGGATTAATGAGCAGTATAACTGAAAATATTGCGGTCATTAACATTATTTGAGATTAGCATAAGCGTGATGACAACTGTTTCTTTTTATGTCACATTCTATATATTATTATTATTGATGCTTCTCTTCTTGAAACCTGAACACAAGAATTTGATTTTTGCAGGCAGCAATGTTAGACTACAGGTATTGTCAGGTAAAGATGTGAAAGTAGTGGTGACTTCAAGGGACGTAATGTTACAATTACTGTAATTTAACATGGAATTGTTTATGGTACTGTAATGAATTTTCCCACCTCACTTGCTCAAACATGAATTGCAACAATGCCACCGTGTGTCAAAAAGCCTTGACAACACCGACAGTACCATTTCATCCAATAATTCTGGTATTGTTCTTTCAGGTGAAGAGGTTTGTTATTTCATTAATACTGCAAACTGCTTCCCATCATTAGCGTGAGTGTGTGAGATGGGTATTGGGGATTCAACAGGTCTTCTCCACGCTGTGCATTTGTTCTGCTCAGCTACTAAGCCCGGTTTATTCACTGTGCTGATTGGGATTGTCTGGTGATTCCACAATTACACAGCATGGAGATGACTTGTTGAAAACAGAATTCAAAACTCTGCTATACAATAAATAGCCTACACATACATTACAGTGAAATCTTGTTCAGCCGCTGACTGTAAAATATTGAAGTACAGAACCTCTGTCATGTGACCCGTAGGTTTTGGAAGACCTGAAGAAAGGGCGGTACCCACCATCGACATCTATCTTGCATCATTACAGTCCCTGAAAATACAAACGAACCAACAGAGCTGTGGATAAGGTGTGCTAAGAGCTGGCTAATAACTGCAGTTGTGGTTTGCTGGATATCTGGCACCTGTCAATCAAAAGTACACACATCCCCAATTATGAAGAATTACAACCAATGAGATGTGTTAAATAAAATTTTACTCCCCCACATTTTCATGAAGATAAACTTAACATATTTAACCTAAAATGTTTGTTTTTTTTGTACCAGGCTGTAAACATGTTTATTTCTTCTGTGTTGTTGGCCTTTTTGACATGGAAGTCTATGTGGACTGTCTCCCTTTTGGAACCAGCCCCCTAGGGGATGAGGGGTAAACTTAAATTTTTGGCGTTTCCACATTGGCTTCACATTTCTGCGCCTGGAGATTGCGTTCTACGCCTCCTGGTTACTGTGCCCCGACCTCAGTAACCAAGATGGCAATGGCCAGAAACACCTGGATTAAGCAGCTCGCCCAATAAAGAAAGACAGGAAACAAGGAGCTGCTTTAAGTTCAGGAAGTAGTGGAGCTGTGCATTTAGTCCATTGTAGGCACAGTGACAGGACCCTCACTGTCACATATCATCAAGCCAGAATCTAAGGTTGGTTAATAAAACAAAGGTGTTAAGTTTGCCTTTCAAACTTTTCAAATAGATTCCAATCAATACATACACTGCCTAGCCGTAAAAAAAGTTGCTAGCTGGATTTTAAATAGTAAGCCTTCTACAGGATAAATAATTTAAAGACAATTACAGTATATCTTACCATGTAAAAACTAATTTAAACCCAACATAATGCAATGAGTAGCTTCTCATTTCTTAAAGAACCATGTGGAAAGACACGATGTGAGTCCGTTCAAGATGGGTAGAATTAGGCTAATACAATGTGGAAGGAAACTAGAGATTGGGACTAAACATCTGTAGCCACAAGAAGTTAGGCAAACTGGAGTAAAAACTTTAATTTTCTAAGGAGCATAAAGATTAGACTCGGGAGCAATGACAGAAGGTCACATATCTGATGAGTCCAGATTTACCCTGATAAACTAATGGGCTTATCAACATTGGAAGAGTGGCACATGAAATGATGCTTGGCCAATGCTTTCTGCACATGTCTGTTGGCCCAGTGCTATGATTTTGGGCTGCTGCATTTGGTCAGGATTAGGTTCAGCAGCATTATCTGTCTAGGGAATAAGGTTAGCTGATACATGAATATACTGACTGACCAGGTCATTTCATCAATGAATTCTTCATGATGGCAAAAGCATTTTCTAAGGTGGCATAGTCAGAACAAATCAGGCTCAAATGATAAAAGGGTGGTTCAAGGAGCATGAGACATTATTTTCACACAAGGATTGGCCACCATGTCGAGAACTGAACCCCATTGAGAATATTTGGGATGTGCTGGAGAAGGCCTTGCACAGTGGTTTAACTCTCCTGTTATTACAACAAGATCTTAGTGAAAAATAAATGCAACTCTTGATGGAAATAAAACTTGTGACATTGCGGATGTTTATTGCAACAATGCCACAGCGAGTATCTGTTATGATCAAAGTTTAAGGCAGTCCAACAAAATAATACTGTGACCTTTTTTCTATGGTGGTGACTTTTTTTCATGGCCAGGCAGTGTATTTGCCAGAACAAGGGGACCAGACACCTCAACTCACGGAATTTGCTGTCAGTGTACTAAATCCAGATATGACAGGACTCCCAGTCGGACTGTGTCCATGTTCTGACTAGTTGAAGTGGTTTCACATGGGTCCAAGCAACATTACCCAGGTGGTTTTAAATCCAGGGTTGATTATTGTGTGGTTTTTGATTCTGCTGTGCAGGTGAAAGAGCACATTGGTCACCAAATTCAAGGTTTGCAGTTCAACTCCTACCATTCTGTTAGTGCCAGAGAAATGCTGTGGATCTTCCTCAAAATAGCTAAAATCAAAACAGAAAATGGAAAACAAAAATATGCCATGGATTATAGAAGGTAACTAAAAGAACTGTTACTTAAAAGACTAGAAGTTCGGTTAGTGCAAGCAGCCGCATATATCAAAGTCCATGAAACACCTACAGCAGTGTACGTCACAGCCAAAGGTTGCTTTGATTGACAGCAACACTCCTGATCCCCCTTCATCACCATCATCATCTGCCTTGCTATACCTCACTTGCAGACTTCCTACTTTCCCCAAATCGTCAGCCAGATGGTCCTCACCAATGCTCACTCACATTACACACCTGATATGAAGCGATCCATCATCTGATAACGACCGAGCTTTGGCGGTCCCCCAGCTGGGGCCTCTGCTGCAGCACTGGGCACTAGCGGGTATCAGGGATGGGTGGTGGTGGTGGTGGTGCACAGCCTGACTGCCCCTCTGATGGATTAGTGCCAGGTACTGTGTAGCTGTACAGGAGGGTGGGGGGTTGGGGAGGGGGGGGGGGTGCCGAGGGTAGTCCCCTAATAGGATTCACAGTCACCTAGAGGACCATGGAACAGGTGGAAGCAGAGAGAGGCACAACAGGGAGATAGAAAGGTGTGTGGTACTGTGTATACTGGATGGTGCCAGGTGAGGCCAAACAAGGCAGTCCATTATCCCTTAAACTTGAGTGTGCCAGTTTGGAGCCCAGCCTAAATAAAAGCTTTAAAGGAACTATACCTGATATTATTTTAATCTTTCTAAGAAAAATGGTTTTCTACGTGGTATAGTATGTGGTAAAAGTGGTAATTTCATTACAATGAATGACTCATTGATTGCGCATATGTACGA
>JAVQJG010022472.1:0-33548 GCA_036024015.1 Craterocephalus amniculus
TCCGTCCTCATCTATCCATTCTCATGCCGACATGCTCGGATCTGTCATCCAGAATACCACTTCTACTATTTCTTTCACCCCACCTTTCCTGTGGAATCCACTATAAAGACAGTAACAGACTGTCCCTTGAGAGCAGTGCCACAAACTGATTAAAGCCTCCTCAACAAACAAGTCTGTGACTCATGAGAGGTGTTATTATTTTTTTTAACGCGCGTGTCGATGCCTGAACGTACTGCTTGAATACCTGATATGTATGTCTACTGCTAGATGTCGTCATTTTACATCCAGTTGTTGTGACTGTTGTGTGGTAATGCATCCAAACAGTGTCTCATTTTTGGTTATTTATTTGGGTTTTGGCTCTGTTTTAAAGCAAACCAAAGTGTTTTCATTTTATACGATGGGGAGAGAATCAATTATATTACAAGAATGTATCAGACTGACAGCTGTAAAGGAAAAGAAGCACTTTTATTTGCAACCGGTTAAAATGAGACTATTTATTTTTTAAAAGGATAATGTACATAGCTACTACTGGTTTATTTCTGGTTGTATTTTCTACGGTATGCCTGTTGATGGTCTGGTGATAATATCGTAACGTAGGTGTATGCCTGCATTATTTTTTAAGATTCGTCTTTTCCGCCTGCAATGTTGCCTGCCTGTGACATCATCTTCTTGTGCCCTGTTCTGACCAATGACATGTTCAGAAAGGATCGCCGTCAGAGCTTAGTCATGGATGGGGTCAGAAGGGGGGAAAATATGATGTATATCCCTTTATTTTTAGTAATGAAATGCATCTGATGTATGTGGCGTATTTTGGGAGGAAAAAAAAATCAAATGGGGATTAAATATTTTTAACATCTTGAGAGTGGTCGTATTATTTGAGCAACTGTTTTCCGCACAATCTCACTTTCAAAGTAACACAAGACGATGGAATATGAGATAAATCATCACAGTGGAACATACCAAGAGTTGTGACATTTCAGGTTTAATTTCTTCACACCTTTGCTGTCTTCAGCTACACCAACCTCTCTCTCTGTTCACATCCAGCCATGTGAAATGATCATTCATTTGTCCTGTATGACTGATATTCAAAGTGCACATCAGTATCTTGCCATCTGAAACCAGAATGACTAGAGAAGTGGTCTATTTAGCCCAGTACCTAGTATATAATATATACTATTTGGGCACTGGTAAAAAGGTTTTGTCACTGTGAATTGTTAAATGAGTAGAAGATGAACTGACATTTAATATTATTTTAAAGCAACATTAACATGTTAACTTATTATACTGTACTTTTGAAATTTAAAAATTTGCAAAGGTTTGGTCCTATCAATAAGTATAGGGGCCCTAGCGTTCTCACAATTACATTTAGGAAAGCCTGGAAGATAAATTCCAGTACTCTAACCATACTCTGAACCATTAGTCATGTCCTATCAACCATCAACCTACTGACTCCTTGAAGGAGCTGCTAAGCATTTCGAAAATAAAGACACCCAATTCCCACTAAGCAGGAGAAGAAGACAGCAAATTCTTTTCATTAGCTTTTTTTCTGTGTTCATACATTTACAAAACTGCAGTAAACTGCTGCTGTTTAAAGAAAAAAAAACTGTCAGGCTCAGCAGTGGTGACGTAGGCTACTGGTTTTGCTGGGCAACCATACATGCACAAACATGACCGTCATGCAAGAATCTTCATCATCAGAAAAGCTTTTAAGCATGAAGTGCTAATAAATGAGTTTGGAGGAGGAGCAAAATAAAAGTTTCAGCATTTCTCAACAAAATCTGCAACTGCTGAGCAACGGCTGTGTGTCAGCTAGCTGTCCAACAGCCAAAGAGCAGGTTTAATTCAATTCCAGTACATTTTTAAATCAAACTTCAGTTTAAAATGTAAAATGATTTTAAACATAGCTCTTCATTTACTACCTTTATGGCCATCACAGTTCCTAAGCCTAAACATCATCTGGAACTGTGGAGACGTGCATGTAAGACAGCTTGTGACAAAACCAATTGGTAGTAAATAATTCTGTTCTTAACAGTTCTTTTTGGAACAAAAGTTTGATGCTTGATAAGTGAGGAATCACCAAGTAGTAAGCTTCACCTCCTTTTGTTTTGTTATTTCAGTCTATGCTTTCAGGAAACCAGCTCATCATCTACTCAAGAGATTTTGCTACAGGGTACCTTACCCTTTCCATGCATCCAACAATATTGAAAGAGCTTTTTTTTTAATGCAGTAGTATGCTCATCATACACTGTTACATTAATTTTTGTTAAAAAAGAAACAAAAAAATTAAAATAAACTATTTTATTAATGAACATTGGAAAGGAAGGAAAAGTTCAGTTTGAGGTAGTTGCAGTCAACATCACATTATTATAGTTGTCATGAAACAAACAAGAAACAACTTTAAACTAACACTGTACAACAATCAATACAACTCTCTTTTTCAGAAACATTTGCGTAAAACATTTTATGCCGAAATATTGTTAGAGTAGAAAACAAATCTGATATAAAACGGCATCTCTGCAGAAAAAACATGGAGGTAACTTAAAAATGTTTTACCAAATAACCCAAATCCCATGATGTAGTGAAGGCAAACAACTAAAGTGGGTAAAAAGGTGTTTGTTTTATTTTAAGGTCTTGCTGAACTGTATGATTGTCCGACCTTTAGCATTTACTGGCTTTTTTCAAGCCTTTTTCAGTTAACTAATCTTTTGTCACAAATCAGCAAGCAGAGCGTCACCGCGAAACCTAAGTTTCTCCAGTATCTCCATCAGGAATAGTGTATTCTCTCCTTTGCAGTCTTTCACAGCCGGAGACACCTGTTCCTGGTGCCTCCCTCGGCTGAGCTCCAACAGCATCTCCACATCTTCAACCAGCCCCACTGCCCGCTGATCAGTCCAGTCCAAAGTCACTTTTCGCTGGGAGTGCGTCTCCAGGGCCCTCACAAGCTTGTAGCCCAGGCTGTGGAGCTTGTTGCAGGACTGCGTGTGGCCAGGCAGACCCCTCTCCAGCTGGTAAGAGAAAATGAGCTGACCCAGCAGACAGGATCCGGCTTCCAGGAGGGGAAGGTTCAGCACCTCATTCGCTTTCTTGCTCAGGGTTGAGTCCCCAATCTGTGCACTGTGGAGGATCTCCTCCCTCTGACCAGGGGCGAAGATCAGATCCAGCGGGACCCGTCCGTCTTTATCAGTCTGCCGGAGTAGTACTGAGCCTGGTGGAGACAGAGGTGTTCGGCATCAGACCACACATAGTTTCAGTCTTTCTTATCAGAGACATTTAGAACACAAATCAAATATATATTATACACTCATTTCAGTCAAGTTGCGTCATTAAAACAGATATTGCGCAATTTTTTTGCCATACATTAGTTACTGTGTGGAAGTTTGGGGTAATACTTTTTTTTTTTACTTCAGAGAAAGAAGAACATAGAAGCAAAGGCCATTTTAAGCACCAATGTGTATGGACAACTCTAAAACAGATGTGGAAAACTTTGGAATTCCCTTTATAATGAGCTGAATGACTGTAAGAACACAGTCCAACCGAAAAAAGTATATAAAGATAGAACAATGAGATTATATAAACAGTTCTAAATTTTATTCTGCGTCATAATCATTTTGTAGATTGTGACATGGTTGGGTGTCTTTCCGTCTGGTATAGAAACTGTTTTGTCTGTCAGGTACATATTTGTCCTTGTTTGTTTTGTATGTGCTTCTATTATCTACTATCTAATATTTGCACAAATAAAAAATACAGCAAAAAGTGGAAACCACCAGGGAAAAAAAGTTCTTGGCAAACATTTTTGAGCAAGTTTTTCAGGTCCTTCTCAACAAGTTTGTTTTTAAAGAAGCCGTGACAATTAGAGAATACAGTATATGAGAATATCTACCTATAAAAATGAAATCTCTGAAGTAATATCCACTGGTATTTTAGCAAGTCACAGCGCAGTAGAAAATTATCAAATTCATATATTTTGAAGTGCGAGAGTGGCCTGAGAGCCTGAGGTTAATGAGAGTAATATCCACAGCCAGAATCAGAGTTAACACGTAACACGGGCAAAGCTGACTCACAGCCAAAAGGCCACATCCGACCGCAGCATCATTATCAAATAAGGCGGAAGAAACACGACACGGGTCAATGGCAGGACACAGTAAAAGAAATAAACGGCACAAACACACAAATGCATATACTATACAATACACACACACACACTGAGAGAAACTCTCACCCCGTGTGTGAAGTGGATGGTTTAAATGAACAGCTGTTTTCCCACTGGCCCTTAGTGCCAGACGGGGCTATTAGCTCACTTCAGCACTAACTTCAGCTGACACCTCGCCTTAGCTTTGTGACTGGCGGGTCACTTTGTGTTTGTGTAAAAGGCGCAGAGGGTTGGTGACCTGATGGAGGCACCGTTTTTTTTTTTTTCCGATGCACCACTGTAAGCGAGCTCATCGCCATCAACAGTGACACTAGAAGATACCGCAGGCTGCTGGCTCGCAACCGACTCCAACCGTGGCGTTGGAAAATTGTGTCTTGTTAGTTTGGGCTCCATAGAGACAGTGGTTTCTGAGGGTATGATGGCAAAGTAAAAGATTCATTCACATAATTTGTGAGAGTGTGTGACAAACACGCAGCCTTGGATCTTCAGCTATGAATTCAGAACATCTTCACCAACCTTGGCTTTACCCTTTCAGTCCCGCTTCACTGCAATCAAACCAAACATGACAGCCATTGAATGTAACACCCCCCCCTCCGCCCTCTCTCCTTGTACAAAGCCAGAAAAGTTATAATGGTGACATTAACTGTCTTGTCTCTCTTCTCTCTGTTCAGGCTGAAAGCCATTTTCCAGTGTCAGACAGGCCTGTGGACATTTAGCTTACATAGAGCGGGTCGAGTCAAGAGTGAGCCCTTTGTTTGCTTTCAGATAGACCCATTTCTATGGCAAACTGCTGTTGATGGCACTTGACTGTTCAACCTTGGCAATGCTGCTGCCACTTATGAGCAAGTTTACAGCTCTGCCGAGGCTCTGCATGACACGCAGACAGCCGAGAGGCTGCTTGATACCAATGCTGGCAGTTGTTTTTCCTTTCTGACAGACACTTTGGGGCTGCGGAAAAATGATGTATTAAAAGGAGGGACAATGGTAGGTATGTGACCATGACATAAAGCACACTTCTAGGGCCTCCAAGATGCCATTAAGATAAATAAATAAACAGACAGCAGCGTTTCAAATTACACTTGTTTCAAAACAAGAAAAAAAAAGTTTTAAAATGGAGTGTTAAGAGTTCAGAAAATGCTCTCCTGGTGTGTTTGCAGCTGTATTAACGCTGCTTGTAGCAGCTACGAGATAATCGGTGAGAGCTCATGTAGCTGTTAGTGGCGGGGTCAGCGCTCCTCTACTTTTTAGTGCTTCAAGTCTGAGTGGCAAAAACTCGATCTGCATAAATTGTGGCATTAATCTACATAAACTTTTACATAAGCAGGGAAATTTGGAATGCAGGGGTCAGGCATCGGGGGCAGCAGTCAAGGACATGAGAGCGTAGATGATCAAAGTGGCCATGAGAGATCGGTGGAGGGGAGCGAGATGGAGCGATGTGGTGTGTTTGTGTGTGTGAGGGTGGTTGTTCACAGCTACAGTCACCGGTTTCTGTGACAGGTTTGCCCCATTATGCCCACTCAGTAGGTGTGGCTGTATGGAGGGAAGCTGACCAATCAGCTGTGGAAAGTTGAGGCAGGTCGAGGAGAATGTGGGTTTTTATAAAAATTCATTCACACACGAGGCCACAAGCAACACAATGCCTGCAGAAGAATGGATTCACCGTCATGGACAAGCTCTGAAAGCTCCTGTTCTGTGCTTGCCTTTAAGAAGATCAGTTTTACATTGAGCGAAATGGACAACTTCTACTTAATGCAAACAGAGAAGTCTTCCTTAACTGGCTACAAATAATAAGCAAAAACCCAAGCTGCTGAAATATGTGCACGAAACAAAGTTAGCTCACAGTAAAGGTACATAGAAAGGATTATCTGAAGTAGAGAAGTTACACCACAAGTCATATTCTCCATCATCTGCACTGTAAAACAACAGAAATCCTGTTGCATTTTAATAAGTCATAGAGAAAAAAAAATTTGCCATTTGCTACGTCCTGCTGAAAAATCCGCAAAGACTGAAAATTCACAAATCAAATAACATCAATTTGCTCCAGAGTTTTGTGTCCTCCTGTCATGTCTCCAAAACAGCTCCGTCTCCCCACAGAAGATGCACATCGCCGGCACGACATAAAGAAATGCAAGAAGGAGCAGCACCGCTTCCCAGAGTTCCCCGCCGCTGTCATGTCAACCTCAGCTGACAGACAGGCTCCAATCAGAGGGATGACACCGGCGCGAGGAGGAGGGGGGCCCCTGCAGCACGGCCCTGGGCTCGGCCTGCCTGAAAGCCTGCAAGGCTTCGTGTTTGATTGTAGATCTGTCTGCCTGAAAGCTAGCTGACTGTTGGCGTGCGCAGTATGCAGTTTGTCACATTTGCATACTCACCTGCCTTCTCTCTTTTATTCACATCAAGCATCAGCTTGTGTCTTTTTTTTTTTTGCAAAACTTTTCTTTTCCTCCTCTTTCTTGTTAAACCTAAAGAACAAGGACAGCAGCGGCTCCCATAAAACACCAGTAAATATGAGTCAATAGAAATGTTCCAACACACCTGCACATATGTCAGTGGTCAATTTCACTGTCAAACTGCATATTTGAGCAGAACAGAAAAATATTCAGTACTTTTCATAATGAAACCTACATATACATGCGCACAGTGTTATGAGGGCTTTTGGTGCAGGGGCTGTGACTGAAGTGAATCCAGGTATTGGCGCTGGGTGTCAGATATGCTGCAGTTGAGATAAATACAACACCTGGGGGATTACATGAGAGCATAGGGTAATTACACCATCCTTTGTGCACGTGTGTGTGTGTGTGTGTGTGTGTGCACGTGTGCATGAATGCAAAAATACCCCACTAAGACCTAAGCTCTGAAGGTACAACAGAGGGAGGGAATTCACATGGCGAGCAGAAGCTACTGCCTGATGCACCAGCCAGATGCAGTCTGGCTCTCTCACACACACACATACACACACATTTACATACAGAGTGCAAAGCCCTTTGGCCTTTAGAGGGCAGGCGAAGACAAGAAATATAAAAGCGAGAGTGGAGGAAGGGAAAAATTGGCGCAAAAAGAGGGAGGGAGTGAAGGAAAGAAAGATGCAGTGCTCCCTCCCCCTATGTCTCTTTCTCTCCGTCTCTGGTCTGAGGCTGGGGCTGAGGCAGACAAGCTGGGAAGCAGGCAGTTCCACAGCATGGTAAACATCCTCACTCTCTTTCTCTCTTTCCCTCCTTGCTGACTGGGAAAAAAAAAAAAAAAAAAAGAATCTAGGCAGGGTGAGTGTGTGAACTGCAGCCAGGGGCACGGCATCACATATCCACAGGGAGCTTCTAGCTAGCGACTAGAAACCACAGCAAAAACAACAACCAAGTGAAGCACCAGAGCAGCCAGCGGAGAGGCATCGGATGCGGGGGGAAAAAACACCAAGCAGACATCAGAATATGCTGAAAATTCCTCTCTGCCTTAGTAATAGGCTCAGTGATGCCCCCGTGCACCCCTCCTCTCCATGCCCCCTCCTCCTTCTCTTTTCTACCGTGATGTTCAGAGTACAAACAGCATGGCCTTTGGGGGTTACATCAGCTGCGGTTAAGTTAGTACCTTTTGTATAATGGATGGATAGCATTATTATATTGCCTTTGCATCAATTCCTTTTTTAAATAAATCTTACGTCACACAGATATTGCTCTAAGTAGAAGTATTTTTCTTCAAAGTTGTGTCTTGTTCATGTATAAAGGCGTAAACTTGCAACTCTGTGTATTCTCAAGTACCATTGACTCCACTGAAAAAGGGGTTTTGAATATGCAAACATACGACTGAGCATAGCGAGCACCTTGAGTCCCTGTAAATAAATCTGAGTGAAGCCCTAAACCACTTATGCCATAAACTTGAGTCATCTCAAACAAACATAGCAACAATGTCTTGTACAAAATGTCTCATTTAGTCACACTTTTTAAAGTTGAATTGATGGAAATACATACAAAGACTGCAAAAGTATGCAACGAAAAGTGTAACTACCGAGGTAAGAAAAGCATACACAGGCTAGCTTGCTAACATGCTGAGACTGACAAAGCTCACATGCTAATGTAGAGCAGGTAGAATGTTAAGCGTGTGGTTGCATGTAAATGAGCTGCTAATAAGCACTAAACACAAACACAACAGGCAACTCTACCAGGAGAAGTGAAGTTATTTTACTAATAAAATGTTTTTGGAAACATATCAATCCACTGAGTTGGTTTTGAGATTTTCCCACAAATTAAATGAAAACTATCATCTAAGTTCAGAGTCCACAGACGAAAGTAGGTAATAAAACCTACAGTAGAATAGCTACATATGAAATTGAGTACATATTTTCAAATCTGATTTGTATGAATTATACTGTTTTTTTGTCTTGGACATATCGGACACAGTTAATGGCAAAAAAAAAAAGAAGAATTCCCATAAAATTAATTCTTAAACTCTTTATGCTCGCTTTCTTCCTACATCTCTCTTCCTCTACAGAGCAAAAGCCTTTCCAGGATGTGACAATGAAATATAAAAGTAAATTACAATCTGAAATAGTTTCTGTATTTTCCAAATTCCAGAAGACGAATGAAATAGCAAATTAATCCACTACGCCTGGAAAAATTCAATCGGAGGACTTCAAGCTTATAAATATGTGGATAAATGTTATTCATTTAATCATCTGTGATAAAATGAATAGACATGTTTCTGCATATCAGAGGTGAGCCACAGGTTTCCACTAGTATTGTGACAATTAAAAGCACCTCACATGTGCTGCAGGGTACAGCCCGTCATTGGAAGAATGGTTTTAGAAAGAAACACACTTAACTGCTTTTGAATCTCATCATTTAGACGGCCCTCTACACTGGAGTTCATCCTCACTGTCGCTTTCTTGTTAATGAACTTTGAGTGAGAACTCCTCTTGCTTTTCTCTTTTACAAACATTATTTTTTTTCAATATAACATCTAAATTCTTCCCGAGTGGTTGTGGAACATTTTAATTGAGTTAAAGAAATGCGTACGAGAGCAGTGTCATTTTATTCTCCTGTAGCGGGATGATGATTTAAGGTCATGGCTGCGAGCACAGAGCGATATTCACGACCAACAAAACCAAAAGATTCGGGCCTGTGACTACTTTATTTTTCCTAATCAGTTCAGTCATGAGAAAAGAAATGAGTTACACATTGAAACTCAACTTTGTAAGCAGATGGTGGGAGCGCGGTTTCAAGTACTTCCATTTCCCTGCTGACATAGTCCTTAGAAAAAAATACACAGCAACCAACTCGACCTTGGGGTTGTAAAAGGCCAGCAAAATACATGAAAACTGTTCAATGTTCCTTGGCCTGTGGCGTCTTCCTGTCATGGAAAATAGCTTCCATTGTGGCCTTTGTGCACACATGTTCAACAAAAGGATACAAACAACAAAAACAAACGGTTGAGCATCATAAGTGGTACTACGTTTAACAAATCTCCAAATCGTCATCCTTCTCTGATCCTCACTGAACCCGATCTGCATAGAAAACACACACATTAAGGTTCATCTGAAAAGGGGTCTCATGGAAAATGGAGAAGAGCAATTAGGGAGCCCGTTGGATCGAGCTCCAGACTTCATCCCTGGCAGCCACCCGAAAAACAGAAAACAAAAAAGCCCCTGTGTGTGTGGTTGTACGTGCATGTGTGGGCGGGGAAGGAGAAAGAAGACGAGTTAAAAAAACTCCCAGCGAGGGAAGAGTCCTTGAACTACAGCCTGGAGAAACCCTGCAGTTGAAACATCGACGCACCCAAGTGAAGCCGTGGGCTCCCAAAGACAGCCTCACCTCTAATAGCGCGAGGGCTCGGCTCCTGTCAGCTGCCAGTTCAGTACCCAGGGGGCAAAAGAGCTGAGCAGGATGAACTTTCGTTACTCCTGCACGGTGTTGACAAGCAAAGGCCCAAGTGTGTGTGAACCTATACCTGTGTGTGCGTGTCTATATGACAACGCTCTGAGGGGACTGAGCGCTTCGTGTGCCACTGAGCAAATGACATCTTTCTGCTCCACAAACACTTGTTCACATCAAGATCTGTTGGGACCGAGGGATTCGATGCATTAAGCATGTGTGTGTGTGTGTGTGTTTTTATCTGAGCTTTTAGGACACAAAAGAAAGAAAAAAGGGAAAAATTAATTTAAGAAGTAGTCATGTGGCAACTTCTTCTGCCTCTCTGAACTTGACTCAATCCAACTTATAGAGAAAGTAAGTTTTAAATAAACCTCAACCATTTTTCAGCTTCTGTACCTTTTTTTCCCTTAAAGTTAGCGTTGTCCAGCAACTTGAGGTGAACTAGCAGTGCCTGCTAACTCGGTGAACAGCACACCAGCGATTACAGTCACAGGGCTGGCTGGTGGCAGCTTAAAGGCTCTTTTCTTCCTTTCTCCACCCCCTTCGCTGACTAACACGCCTCCTCTGTGTGCCAGGTTCATAGCTAAGGCACAGCTAAAAGCTTCAGGTCATTTTCCACTCCAATAAAAAGTACCGGCTGCCATGGCCACTCTGCTAAACTCAAACATTTCCACCCGCCAGGGAAGGCCGGGGCACGACGTGCACCAGGACACTCGCTGGCAAATACGCAACTGCAAGCCAATATATCCTCAATGCAGGACTCGAAAGTATTTGTGCATCCGTGCACCAAAATATACGGCCGAGACCCGTTTAGTTGTGGGTAAAAACAAGCCGAACACACAGACCCGGGGTCATGTGGGGCAGCCTTGGGCGATGGGAGGAGGAGAAGAAGGGAGCAGAGTCAGCCTTGCCCTCAGCCATGGCATCCTTTCTTTGCCAGCTTCATGAGCCCGGGGGGCACTGAGGTAGTGGCGGAGGTGGGGTGGGGGGACTAACCATTCCACCCAGATACAATTCGCCCCTAAAAACGCATGCATGCAGACTTGCATACAGAGCACAGGCCTCCAAGCAGACAGGCTTACAATGAGGTGAGATCACTCCCAGCTAAAGGCTTTGTTGGTGTGCCAGTGCCAGCGATGCCCTTTCCGTCATACCAAAACCTCAGCAGATAGGCTCAGCCTGTCTGCTGCAAACAACTAGGACGACGGGGTGAATGCCTTGATGAAAAATATTGTTTTAGGAAATGCAGCTGCTCCTCATACAGTAAGAATAAACATACAGGCGTATAATAAATAAGGAGAAACATACTGGCCTACTAGCCTGATTTCCTGCCATGGGACAGTGCAGTAGCTCTACCTGGCCAAATTTTATTTAAAATAAGGCAGCCTGATGTATGGCTGTTCCAAATGCACCCACAAGCACAAAAGTGTGGCGCCAGTTGAAAGCAAAAACAGGAGCGAGCAACAACGTGAAGATAGTTTGGGTAACTAAGCAGGATCTAGCCCCCGAAGCTGAAACTTTCCACTTTTAAAAGCCCGGTCTTAAAGATCTAAAAAAGAACAGAAAGGATGGGGGGAAAAAAGAAGAAAAAAAAAATAAGCCTGGCCATATCGATGGTGTCCATGGCAACCGAATGGAGATGATGGAAAAGAGACTGTGAGAGAAAGTATAGCCTGGAGTCAAGAGGACCACCTCCTCACCAACTCCCTGCTGTAGCCTTCAGACGAGCCGCCATGGAGGTGGGAGGAAACAGCAAACAGTCAGCGGAGAGCGGGCGGGAAAAAGAAGGATAATACGCGAAGCCTGCAGGTGCTGCAAACTAAGAGAATCCTCATTGCTGCCGTTCGGCTCAGTCCCTGCAACCAGACCCGGCCTAGACGGCGAGCCAGACGTCTGCGAAGCACGTGAACACGCACACACACACACACACGTTGGCTCGCTTTCTCCTTTTCATTCTACAGATACAGATAGCTGCTTCATCTGACCTCTTTTAATTTTCTCTTGCTCCTGTTACTGAGCAAGGGAGGAAAAAAAGAAAAGAAAAAAAAGGAGGGAGCATTCTCTTGTTTCCTCTCCGGGACTAAACAATCCCAGTCTAATTTATTTTTTGAGGACAGAATATGTACATGTGTTAATGGGAAAGTCGAATCAAATTAACTATAATTAGTCAAACTGAGAAGTGTGCTGAGGCAGAGGTATGTTACATGGGAGACTTGTTCGTCGCTGGTAAATCGCACTCCTCCCCACACTACCCAAAAATACACGCACATTTCCTCTGCCACCTGCTGCCATACAGCCAGCAGCGCCAGCCTCTCCGCAGCTCTGACAACCATCAGCCCTTCCGATCTCTGACTGCGTGTGGTACGCAAATACACAAGCTGCTTCTGCTGTGACACGTTTACACACAAACCTGGGAGAGAATTTTGCGACCGGACCATCCTGACTCTTCTAATCTCGTCAAAAAGACATTAACAGACATCTTATGAGGTGATGCTTTAATCCGTTTGGACGGACTCTGCGGTGCATGATTGCATGTGGATCATGAAGACGAGCAGTGAGGGCAGAGGGAGAGAGACGCGAGGAAACATGATCTAAGCATCTTCTTCTCAAAAGACCTGTGACAAAAATAAGCAATAAAAATAACTGCTGCAAATATCATTTTGCATGATCCATCTGCAAAAACACAGAAGTGGAAGTGGAGTCCCATGATGAAATCCAGACTGCGGTGTGTCTGCACAGGTCCAATTAGAACTGGATTTGAAATCATCAACAATGTGGATTTACAAAATTCATGCTTATTCCAGTGCATGGTGTTGGAGGCTTTCCCAACGGCTATGAAGCGAAAAGCAGGCTACACTCTGGACACATTTCCAGTCCACTGCAGGACAAACACAAACAGACATACAACCACTCCCCATCCTGCTCACGCTCACTTCCTTGTGAGAACTTAGAAACAACAATTAATCTACCATGAAGAGCTTGAGTCAACTGGTCATGTAGGCGTTGTCACTGCGGAACCACCTATTTACCAACCAGACCGGACTTAAAGCGGTTTCCACGCAGATTGGAGTCAATGAGCCGGGTCTTTAGGAACTGAGGGATGTACTAACCTGGTCAAATTGCAACTGTACCATAAACTGGTCACAGTGCTCTTCTATGCTGAGTGTTCAAGGTCTCAGGTCCATCTGTGCATAGAGCCACTTTACCACTGATTCTTTCCCCAATAACATAGTAACATGTTAATTCAATTAAAAGTGAGATGAAACATTACTTTGCCACAGCTGACAGGAAGTCAGTTAGTCACCCATCATGGTATATCTTCATCTATTGAGACCGTGATCAAATATTAGCATTTTAATCACCACCTGTAGTCTTTTGTGTAAACCTCTGCAGTGAACACATCAACTGTGAGTGCAGCAGCAAAGCTACGGATCTGTGCTGCAGGTCCTACAACAGTCATACAACTGTTCTGAAGGTTTGGAGTTGAGTCATGCATGTCTCTGCTCCTATAAACTGGTCTTCTAATGTGATACTGCAAAAATGTATAGTCCATGAACACATTATGGGAAAACAAAAGAAACAGAAGATTGTAGGCATATGTTTTGTTGGCTTTCAGGCTTCTCTTCAGACTGGTTTTCAGAATGTCAGAGTTGAAAAATTTGTTTGTGTGCCTTCTCCAAGGAGAAAAGATGCGCTGCTCATGAATTATTTTATGCTCTTTTTATCAAACTTTTTTGGGGGGTGTCTTCAAACTCCACCCAGCGCACACATCAACAAACGATTTGCTCTAAGAAAAAGCTACTTAATTCAAAACTATTAGTGTTAATATTGTTGAAAATAGCCTTCAGTCAGTCAGTATGTTTCATTTGTTGTAGACATTCCACAAAAAGCTTGGCCTGATTGCAGTCACACCATCATTAAACATGAACTAACTGGCTAGTTTCTATGGTTTACTACTCTTGTAACCTGGACAGAAAAGTTAAATGTGTGCAACACAGATTTTGCAACACTTTCAACATAAACATAAAAACAAACAAGCAACCATGAAAATTTGTTAAAAAAATCAAGTTTTTACATTGATTAGTAAAGTCAAATTGTTTTATAAATGTGAATTCAGTGTTAATATTATTTCTATGGCACATTTAAAATGGTTTTGGGCTCCAAAGTGCATCGCACAAATCAAGAAAATCTGATGTATGGGTAAAAAGTACATGTATTATAAATGTATTATTTAGAAATAATACATCTAAGTAAACAAATTCCTGCATATTTTTGAGCAATTTCCATTTTCTTGAATAACAGATCAAGTGCAAGACACGCATTTAAGAGCACCCTTTGATTGCATACTTCTGAAATATGAATTCATGAATGTAGAACTGTAGCAAAGTTAAAGAGTGGATTATTGGTCCAGTGACTGAAGAGATCCATCACCACGTTCATATCCAAGTAAAGTGAAATACTACAACTGTTGTCCTATTAAGTCATCACTCTAACAGCAAAATTACTTGTCTGCTGCAAACATTTGAAAAAAAGTCTCTGTTAAATATCCCGTTAAATAAATAGCTAATTACTGAGGTGTATCTAGATGTGTAGGTGTACCAGAGAAATGGACCCACCTGCGTGTTCCAGAAGCATTTTGGCAATATCCATGTGACCGTTCAGCAAGGCATCATGCAGGGGACTCACTCCACCCACCTGGCTTGTGAGGACCGGGGCGGGGCGGTGCTGAAGCAAAGCTTTCACACACTCAGAGCTGCCATGATTGCACGCTTCATGCAGAGGTGTCCAACCTGCATGGTCTGCATGACCAACAAACCACACAAAGGAATAAGAATACAAACAAGGTTACACACAATGAAAGAATTAATATATGTGATGTATATCTTGGGATTGAATACAGTATATAAATGATACTAAATGTCTTACACAGACATCTAAAAAATATTAGCATCCAACACACTATAGAGACTTTTAAAAGCTTTATTTTTCCCAAAGACAGAGGAAACAAACAGCTGAACTGGAGGTGCAAGAAAACTAAAAACACAAGTTTAAGATTCATACTTTGATGTCTTGAACTGGTACTATTCATATAGTTATGTCAACATTTTATAATCTACAATAATGTCAGTTTTGTTTTTGTTTTTAATGCTAAAAATTGAGGGTGATAAACAAATACTGTGGAATATCAAGACAAACAAAGCCGTAAATAGAATAAAATTTGTTTTTTCCACAACAAACGACTCTGCAGGTTATCACGAATCAAGCTGGCATCATTTTGAAAGAAAACTGCAGTGAGTTTACAGTTTTACTTGTACCTCTGCTCAAACATATTTTTGACATCTACCCCCTTCTGAGAAACCCATTTAAGCAACTATTAAAGGCTGATGACAAAGATCAGAGGAACCTTTCGGCGAAATATTTTCAGAAAAGAAGGGTAAGTCACCATATATGATTGCAATGTAGTAAGGAAAGCTGCTGAAATATCAAAAGGTGCTCAATTCACCCTGCAAAGTGGCCGTAAATCTATAAATCAGAGACCCCAAACACACCCCGTGCTTTCTAGACACACCCTTTACAATTTAACTAAAGGTTAACTCCAATGATGACGCACACAGTCCCATTTCGTCTCTCCTGTTTTTTCCCCACAATGTTAATAGCGCTTTCTAAACCCAAGAGCAAACAGCGGGAGTGCAGCGAGATGACGGCAAGGCAGAGGTTACAGCACAAAAGAAAAGGGAACGCGAGAAAGTCTTACCTTTAACATTGATGTCGGTGCCAGGAAGCGCCAGGATCTGAAGCACCGTTTCCACTTGGTTCCTCTTGCAAGCTCTGTGGAGGAGGGTCTCTCCTTCGACCAGGACACACACAACGGACAAACACACCCAAAAGAGAGAAGAGGCGGAAGAGAAGAGAGAAATCCCAAATTAGGGTGTGCCTGATGTCCTTCTCATTGTACCCATCCATATGACACACACACACCAATAAAATATCACTAGAAGATCCTCAAACACATTGAAACAAAAAGAAATTCGTTAAAAAAAAGAAAAAAATCTTGACCTAAAAAAACCCAGTTCGACCCACCAATGAGGATGCGATTTAAGGAGTGTGATGAGAAAAAGGGGGGGGGGGTGAGTGATCTTTCAAGGGGAAAAGAAAGGGACGAAAATAAATTACAGATGAAGAGTTAGGCTAATTTGACTTTCTCTCTTCATCTTTTACAGATTTTTTTCCCACTTTGGCCCCACAAAGTTAACATCGAAACAATAAGTGAGTTTATGTAGTGGTGAGAAAGCCTCCTTGCTTCCTGTCCACTCGTCCCCATATTGTTACTTGAGAGAAAGTTCTGGTAGGAAGCCCATGCACAAAAGCCTCCGAAAGGGATTCTTCACAGATCTTGGGTTCAAAAGCTCCACTGGGCATTCCCAGTGCCACCACGTGATGTCTAATCAGCAAAGTACCAGCAAAAAACAGGGTTAAAAAAACCTCAAAAGATTCCATTTACATTTTAAACGCAAGTTTTCTTTCCCTCTTTACCCTCATCTTTGCTGTATTGCTCATTTTTTCTGACACAATATAAAATCGGGAATATATTAGTGGGCCAGAGCCCCCTCTTTTCATGTATGGCTGAACTTCAGAGGGAAGTTAAAGGCCAAGCATGAGTGGCTCTGTGCTTGCCAGTATAATACAGAACTGCAAAGCCTGTAATAAATGCTTTACTGGTTCTCCCCGGGACGCCACGCCTGTGCAGGGGCACCACTCCAGCGCACACAGAGCAAAGACTGGGGCAAAAGAGGAAAAAAAAATAAAGGTGGAGGAAAGGGGGAGAGGGAGGGAGGAAACAGTGGGGTAAGAAAGGAAAAGCAGTGAAGGAGGGAGTAAAAGGCTTTCCTGCATTTCAAAGCTTGTGGATTAAATATTGAGGGTGGATGGATCCTATTCATTCTGCAAACTCCTCTCTTCCAGGAAGTGTCTTTGAGGATGCAGAAGATGCATTAAATGCCACCCACAGGTAGCCAGGAGGTTGAGGAGTGGGGAGAAAAATGGTAATGGAAGGGTTTACAAGAAATAACTTCTGTCTACGACACAAACGTAGATTTTCGGTGCTGATCATTTCTGCCTCAGATGTAAGGTTACATTTACTTGTATAAACCAACCAAACAGCTACAAACATTCAGGAAAACATGAGACGCTCAGAAACAAGGAACAGATTCAGAATATTTATACAAAAAATACAAAATCATGACTGCAGTCTGATGCAGTTTTACATCCCCTCTTAATACTTCACTGAAATTGTCTCTATACATAAAAGAAGGCTAAAATCCTCCAAAATCCTCCAAAATTTTGCAGGTGATTGTACGGCATCAGCAGAGAAAGTGGGATCCATAAAAATCCAAAGCAGCCAAACAGAGGGTGGAGCCGAGTCTAAACTACAGTCCCTAATGAGTAAGCTGTGCTGTGTGGCAAGTCCGTTTTCTTCGTGTTCTGCTCTGCTATTACCCGGCGCTAAAATGCTGATTAAACACCCATTCCACTGCACCCCATGTGTACACATCCTCACAAATGCCAGGGCCAATCCATGCACTGTTAAATCACTTTAATGGCTCCAATTTGGACACAACGCCTCTATTATAGGGGTAATTGCATGCTCAGCATTTACAAGCACGGAAAGGATAAATCCGCCTGTCCTTTTCTATAAATCCCCTGTTCCACACTTTAATAGAAAAGTTAAATGTATGTGTTACTCTTTATATCCCTCAGTCTGGTTGCGACACTCCTGTAAAGTTCTGCTTGGCCCCATCGATTTCTGGATCCAAAAAGATGCTGGAAGCCTGGAACAATGCTATTTGTCGGGAATGTGTTAGGAAGGTATTCTGTGGCCAGATATTGGATGTATTTAAAAATATTCGAGGACTTCTATTGAAGCTGACTCTAAAAGCGACGGCGGCGTGATAATTCCCCCAAGTCGAGATTATTGCAGCCTTGCCTGTGCCTAAAAATAATTTACTGGACTTACTGTGAGCGACCATAAATTGAAAATTCCACTTGTAAAGACCGTAAAACTCCATTTAATTTGTCAAAATTAACAGTGAGCAGCAACAGAGCTGCTCTGTGGCTTTCTCTCTGCCAACAGGAAGTAATGCCAGGCAGACGACCTGAAATTCTTGTAAACAAAGATCAGTTGTAGCTTGGACCGTCCCTCCTTTGTTCGTTGCTTTCGACAGACAGCTTTGCCAAAATTAATAAATGCATTTGAAGGTCTGAAAACACGTGGTATGAAAAAGTTCCTCACAACAAATGAGTAAGTGGTTTAACATATGGGGACAAACACTGTCAGCAGGCCTTACACCAACATGAACAGTTAATGAAACTTGCACATTATCGTAGTAGTTTAATTCCTTCCAAGTCTAATCAACATGAAAAGATAATAATAATCTTCCACCTCTGCAGCTATGAACAGTTTTAAAGCGTCTGTCTCAACAACTTTTACTGAATAAACTTCCAAACTCAACATGGGACTGAAATCCTAAAAAATGCTAAAAGCAGGAAATGTTGCATGTTTATGTTGAGCATCATCAAGTGGAGAGCTCCAGAACAGTGTGATGTACTTGCCGCTGCTTACTCACCACTGCATCTGAACCTCTTTTAATAACACACACCACCAACTGCTGTGGTTTCAACACTGAAGTGTTCAGTCATTTTTAATCACAGATGGATTTCTGCTCTTCACTGCAGAGCTGTGCTGCCGCAGAACGTGATCTGATACAGGCTTGCAGAATTCAGCAATCTTTCCTGAAAAGACGCAAATCATGTTGCTTCTACGGCAAATGGGTTTATATAGTCTTGAACTTTGATAGTTACGCAATTTACCCTGATGTACTAATGCACCCACGTACCATCATGGATGCTGGTTTTTGAACTGTGCATCGATGAAAAACAGAGTGGTGCTTTCTTTTTTTCCTGCCTGGAGGATGTAGCATGAACTGCACATAGTTTAACATTTTTGACCAGTTAGACCACATGTCATTTTCCAACTTTTCTTCAGTCCATCAAAAAAATGTAATTATGAGACATAACGTTAAGCTTCTCTGGCAACAGGTCAGTAATACTGGGGAAAGTTAATAGTTGTGGGATGTTTTCACAACTTACTGCATGTGTTGCCTTTTTCAGTAATTTTCCAAACATGTATAATAACATTTAAAGTACGTGTAAACTACAACATATCATTTCCCCCATTGTGTGGCTTAGTATTCTCAAAAAAAAATAAAATAAATGCACATAGGCTTTTGAATGATTCTGCATGAATATTGAAGATAAAGGTCTGTCTGAGGGGATGATATGAAGTTAAATGCAAACTGATGTTAAACGGTGAGACTTGGCAGTTCTCCATGGATAATCTACATATAGTACATTTGGGCTCATTAAAATTTATATCTGTGCTGAATTTCACGAAGAAAAAATGCAGAACTGGAAAAAAAGAGAAGCTACTCCCAAATCCCTCAACCCCTCTCAGCTCCTGTGACAAAGTTACAGAGGTTCCACAAGGCAAGACAGATGCTATAAAGCAAAGATGTGCAGAATACAAGAAAGCAGGCTTACATATGTGGGTGAAAGAGCCTGCAAGAGAAAAATAAGGGAGGAGGAAAAAATGGGGGAATGAGAGGGGATGGGAGGGCGAGAGGGGAGGATGCTGTGCCAATGGTTCATCAAAAATTAATGCCAAGTGGATCGGTATAGAGATCACGTAGTAGAAAAACAACACATGCCAACAGCCTTGAGTCTCCTGCCTCAGCCCTCCCTCTAACGCCTCTCCTTTACCCTCCACCCCTCCTTTACACCAGCACAGGGCCTTTCTGATCAGGTGTAGGGGGAAGATATGAGCTCTGACACTTTGGAGAGTTCACACGGAGTGCAGTGCATATAACCGAGGGAAGTTCCACCGGTGCAGCCGCCGTATATGTGCAGCTCCGCCATAACAGCTGCGTTTCGTAACGCTAAAATGGAGATCCCAGGCACACTTGGCAAACTAACACGGGTTATTGTTTTCTTTGAGAAACCCATTTTCCGTCTATCTTTCTGTCCATGCCACTTATTTGCAATTTAGAAAGAAAGAAAAAACAAAAGCAGAGGGAAAACACAAAGTGCATCGCTGAATTTAATTTCTCAAAGAAGAAATGGAGGAGACGCCACAGATGCGGCTATACGGTGGAAACTCTGCCATAAACATGCACAGCCGCCCCGCTCGCGCAGTCAAGTTGCTATTACAGCAGACTGGATGGAAGCGAGCTCTGATGCAAATCAATCACTGGCTCTACATTATGTGCTCTTCATTAAACTGAAAGTGATGACAGAGCTATCATGTCCCTTTTTAATGATGACCTACTGTAGTGCATGAGTCCATTAAAAGTCTGCACCTTGCAAATGTGAAGCTATATTGTCAAGCAGTGGTGCGTGTGTGTGTGTGTGTGTGTGCATATGGCGTACCTGCTGCGTTGACTCTGTTCAAGCCTCTGGGGGTGTTCTCTTTCTCTGGGCTCGTTTCATTCATCGAGGACTTCAGAGATCTGCTCAGAGACGGAGAACAAGGTCAGGAGGGTTAGGAGAAATTACCGTTTTTTTTTTTTTTTATCCAATCTCCTTAAATTCAAAACTCATCACCTTTTATTCACCTAAACAGGCTTCATGTTTCAGTGTTTGACTACTGCAGCATGACAGCGAGGAGACCCGGCGGTACAGGAAGTGGAAGCGGCATCGCTGTACTGTAAAATGTGCCATTAGCAGATTAATCCCTCTCGGCGGTGTATCATCTTATATGAAATCTGACAATATCTGTCAAACCCCCGCTGTGTTGGCCGCACACATTTCACACATCCCGTCCCTCTATTCCTGTCTCCAAAGCACTTTTCCTCCCACTTAACGCCTCAAACGCGGAGACGAAGGATTCGATGTGAGCAAGCACATAAGGAGGAATAACTAGTAAAAGAAAGTGAAGCCTCTTCAAAGTGGTGGCGTGCTAATAGCTGTGGGCTGTCACTAGTCCTGCGTGTGGGTACGGAGGACGTGCCTGCATGAAGCCTGACAGGTGTCTTGTGTGTGTACGCCTGTGCGCGTGCGCATGCGTGGCGCCGAAGCGGAGTGCCATCCATATTACAGGGAAGAGGCTTGTTCCCTGGTAATTGGGTTGTTCAGAAGCCAGGAAGGAGCTCCCAGCACTGAGGAGGAAACACACGTCCTGTCACGCTGCTTGTTATTAGCAAGGACAAGGCTGAGGAGAGATGAGACAAGCTCTGTGTGTATGTGTGTGTGAAGAAGACTCCATAATACTGTCTATGATGAGGTTTACCGTTTCTCATTTCGAACCCCTGTCCACGCCGGCTGCACTGTACTCGGCTTGTAGAAACCTCGGTCTTTTCTTCGCTTACAGTCTACTTCAGGAGGCCAGCATGCTGTCAGCGGCGCAGCTATCAATTCTGGGCCTGGAGCAGAGTGTGTCCTTGGAGGGGGGGGGGACTCCGAAGAAACTTGTGAGTAATAATTAAAGTAATGCATATCCTGCATCATAGGAAAGGAAAGCTGTGCGTGGCAGCAAATCTTCCCCTGTTGCCTTTATCTGTCTCCTCTGTAAAAGTGCTGGCGGTTCCTGTTAAGCTCTGCAGCGGGCTTTTCTTAACAGTTTTTGGCACTAGAGATGTGTGATATTAGATTTTGATCAGCATTTCTAATTTATTTTGGCTGTTAGCCCATATCTATATGCATTTTTCCCTCTACACTGGTCTTTTCCTGTATGCAAGAACAAAGGAATGAAAGAAAACTTCTTACAATCCATCTAAAACATGCGATTTGTGTTCAAATCATATTTTGAAACTAAAATGTTTTAATAATATTGAATTTTAGCTGATAACTGATAAGACTACATTTTCTTTTATTGTCCAAAACCCATGACATGCTGATATCACCATGGATCCATGGAACTATATTCAGAATTAAAAAAAAAAAAAAAAAAAGGATTATGACTCTTAAAGAGCTTTTAAAAAGATAACAGCGATAAAGCAATGCACATGTCCTGCAGGAGGGAAACCTTGCTTTAATTACAGCTTCCTCTTCTGCTAACAGCACGCAGCGCCGCGCAGCCAGCCAGCAAGTTAAACGTTCATCTAGCCAGTCGGTCAATCAGCCGCCCTGTCAGCCCGATACAGCTTGGACACATGCCCTGATGCCAGCCTGGTCACTGGAGCGGAAGAAACACATTTGCCGTCCCTTATATAAAACCACAACAGGATCGTGCCACACACACACAGACACACACACACACGAGAAAAAAAAGGCTAATGCATTCTAACAATCCACCATGAAAAAGATTACATGATTCCCCGCGACCTTTATGACCCGCCGCAGATCTTTAGAAATTCATTGCCAAACATCTTTTCATTGTTTTTTGGGTTTGAAAGTAATATATTTAAAATTCAAAATGTATTAATATAGTTTCATGTATTTGATGTAATAAAACAAAATTCCAATTAGAAAAAAATACAATTTATTTTTACGCTGGATGTTGAAATGACTTTACTAAGTCATAAAAGCCTTCTCTACAACAGGACCTGCTTTCAGATAGAGCAGTGCGTCAGACTCAGAGACGCTTTAACATAAGATACTGTTAATTGATTGAGAGTGCCAAGATTTCTGAAGTTATAAATAATATCGCTAATTCAGCCGTGGAAATGGGGGAAAGGGATTTCCTTTTTGCTTTCTGTTCCCCATTTGTTACAGGTTCTGTCATTTTGTTTCCATTCTTTCTTTTAAGGTCACATGATTTTACATGCCCTTTGGCATTTCTTTATCTTCTCCGCGCAGACTGAATTCCTTGATTTCTTCATTTCCTCTCATGTCTATGTCAAAAATATACCAACGCAGTTAGAAGTGCAGGGAAAGTTAAATAAACAAAAAACAAAAAGGGAGCCGTGATGGAGAGAAGCGGGGATGTGGTCAGTGCATGAACCAGTAGCCTTCACATGAACCTGCTCCCTGGTGACTCCTGCTCTTCTCCAGGCCAACTACCTGCTGGTGGAGGAGCAGATGTCTGATATGGGTATAGAGAATGTGTGTGTGTGTGTGTGTGTGATTGCATTAAAGAGGGATTTAGTATGCGTGGGTAGATCGAGAAGCGGGGAAGGAGGGGTGAATGAGAGCTGGTGGTCGTAAGGGAAGACAAAAAGGCCTGATGGGATATCCTCGTCTATCTGCCGGCTCCCTGTCCGAATCAGACTCACTAGTCCGTGTGTGTGTGTGTGTTTGTGTATGTGAGGAGTGGCTTAACCTCCCTTTGCACCCCTCCTGTCAGCCAGCACACACTGATAGGATCAGACCCGGGCACGACCCATCACATGCCAGCTCCTCATGCTCCGTCTGACCTCTACTTGTCTGTCTCCAGCTCTCCTTCCCACTCCCCCTCCCATTCATGCATCTCTGCTCCTCACCTCCACTCACTCCTCCTCCTCTCCCCAGGTGTTCCTTTGTTCCTTCTCACTCTCATTTCTCATTTGATCTGTACATTTTCACCTGTTTGGCCTCAAACTGCGCTGTCTATCCATGACAATGTGGGTGGAAACTTGAAGAAGTATGCATACCACACTAAGAGGTTCAATAGTTCTTTTAGCTACTTTAGACGCACGCAGGCCAATCAAGATAGGACAAAGGCAAAGAGTGATAGAGCTAATGTGAGAAATGTGCAGACCTTATGTAGGTTCACTACAACATAACATGATTTCTCTATCACAAGCATTTTGTTTAAGTGAAATCTGCTCAGCTGGAGGCTCATGTTGGCCCTGCGCCTCGGCATGCATGTCCTTTCATGTTCTGCTGCAGACTCTTGTGAGAGTGTACAACAGAAATGAACAGTTATATAGATTATACATAGACAGCTGCGTGTAACTGACCTGCAGCTGCTCCCTTCCCTCCTGCAGCTGTGTGAGGTGGGTCTAGTCCTGTGGCAAGCGGCATTGGGACTGTGAGCTAAACTTCCCAAAGCAGGCAGGTAAGAAAGCACCTGTCAGAAGTCAGACAGACATAAAGGAAGTGAGACGGTGCCTTTTTACATATCAAGTGGGTGTAGGTTTCCCCAAGGAATAGAAGAGGCAGAGTGAGAGAGCCAGATGTTGTACTGCAGCATTATACAATGGTCAGACCACATCTGCAGGGTTTCTCTGTAGCATAGAGCTGTACTGTAAATCTATTTACAAATTGTCTCTCTAACTTAAGCAGAACAGCTGTCCTGTTACAGTGACTTTAAACCATGGCAAAGGGAACAAATAAGTACAACTACTGTTTTTACCAGATAAAGGGGGGTGGCAATGTTAATGCAATATACCACAAGTTAATGATACTTAATTTCATTGTAATTACTAATAAAGTTTAGTTACAAGTAAATGACAAACTGTGAGAAAAAAGTATCAGATGAAAGATTTCCATGGAATAAAAAAATGGAATAAAATAGTATCACTAGTGCCCCAGGATAAGAGGGACTATTACTTAACATTTGAAGTAATTAGCATTGGCTGAAACTGAATCATGTATGCAAACATTTGCAGTCTTTTAAGTGCCAGTACTTTTTTTTTTCAGATTCCCTTGGACATTAACTTCATTTATGCATTTTTTATTATTTAAAATGCAAACCGAGTGCTGCATAAATCTTTTTTTTTTAGAAAAGAATAAAGAAAACATTATTATATCATAAGCATTTTCTGTTAGTGTTAGTACTAGTAGATTTGTGTCAGTTCATGTTGTTACAAATTAACTTGTTACTGGACAGAATAAAGAAAACACGATAATACAGTATCAGCATCATATCTTCTACTACCCATCCTGCTCTGTAAATAATCAGCGCTGTGCCACCTATATCAGCCCATCGCGCCAATTAATTGGAAAAAGAAGCAAACAAAGAGTAAACATACAATTTTCTTTAGGGACAGAGGCTTATCTCCCAGAGTAATTCCATTTCTGCAGCACAGATTCCGGAATATGGCATCTGCCATCACCAGCTTCAGCCTGGTAGAGCGGACCCTGGAAACCAGCTCAACCAGAACAGCTGGAGACAAATCTGCAGGCAAAAACCAAATGAAAAACAAAACAAAACACATGATCGTATCCAGTTGGAGTTATTAAAATATCTTTTAAATACACAGACATTCAGAAAAGCTAGCTAAATAAGTAAATAAATGCTTCAAGTGTCAGTCAAGTTAATTGATTGAAAATGCAAAAATAAAAATATGAGCTACAATTAATCTGTTCAAGCATATTCAGCAAGTGTGGCGATGAAGGTTGTTCTTCTTTTACAAATGATCTGCCGTGTTAGCGAAAACAAATAGACAAAATCAAATTGACAGCATATCAGTTATGAATCTAATAACTATATAAACTAAGCTAGCTTATTTATATAGCACATTTCATACATAAGGCAATCCAATGTAAAAGCTTCAATGAGAAACTATTGTGCAATTTTTCATACAAACCCTGGCTAATGACAGCAATGTGCTCCGATAGGTCTTTGAGGCCTTTTTCAACCAGGGTCTGGTTTAGTTTGAAGTGCTTCTGACACCAGAACTCCACCAACACAGACAGCAGGTCCAGCAGAGTGTCCGCCAAATGCAGCTTCTGCTCCTCCTCCCCCTCAGCATAGTCCTTCAATGACAGTCAATAGCATTATAAATCAGATCTAGGCAGTTCTAACTGCAGTTAGTGGTCAAAATAACCATTATGGGTCATAATACATCCAAAGTTTAGGGGGAAATATGAATACATAATTCATCCAGTGAGATAAAGCACTCACCTTCATGGCAGCTTGCAGTAAGAGCTGAGCTAGTTGTTTAACAGCATGGGACAACAGCGAGGAGCGCTCCCACACAGTCCAGAAGGTTCCGTACATCAACGAGCCGGATGTCAATGTGGACGAGACTTGTGTCCCCTGGAGCAGCACAAAGTCGCTGATCGAAAGAAAAATGGGAATGTTTCTTTTTTTTCTGTCATAATGCAGAGCCTAGGACAGGAGGAGGCAATGTGGGTGCACAAAAGCCGCAGTACTACAGATTGTTTTCCTGCTTCAAGACACCCATTTTAATGAATGAGGAGAATTTGACATCAAGCTGTTGGATCCGTTTCATTTGAATCAGGTGTCTTGGAGCAGGGAAACATCTACAATAGGACAGTGGCCCTCAAACTTTGGAGTAGCCCACCCCTGATCTATGAAGTAAAACAATGTTAATGACTTAATTTTTTCACATAAGCATGAAAACAGTGCAAAATGAAAATGAATTATAAATGTGCTTATTCTAAATGTAATCCTCTATTCAGCTTCACTTTTCTTGGATTGCATGCATGCATTTAGCGTGACATTAAATGGAATGATTACACCTCAATCTTTGCAAGGTGCATGAAAAACAAGAAGAAAAGAAATTGGGAAAAATTCTTCAAACGGTCTCTGAAGAATTTTTCAGAATTACCTGCTGGTGACAGAGTGGAACTCCCCCTGGAAGAGCTTGAGGCAAAGTGCAAGAATGTAACAGTAAAAATGTATCAGTGTTGGCACGGCAGGTCCAGGGAGTGTGTGACAAGTGGCGTCAATGGACAGGCAGTACCTTCAGGATCGCACAGATCACATACAGAAAAAGTGCACATAAGCCATTGTGGGAATCAAGTACTTACTTATAAAAATGATTAATATTATTTGTGTTTATACAACCTATAATAATTTTACAAAAATGCTTGTGTGATATGACATGTACCTGATGGCTGTCTCTAGAAAAGGCCACATGCCCATCTTACACTTTGGACACTGCAACACTTGAGTGTAATATTTTTTCACTGTGCCGGGAGCCAGCCACGGAGGGTTGGTAATGAACAGGTTATCCATAAGCTGCTGGAAATTTCTCAAGAAGAGAGACGTGGCATTACCCTGCGACAGAATGCACAAAGAACAATCCGGGATCAGTGTGGTGTGGGGATTTTGGTAGACAGTTGACACCATGAAGACCAGAGGTTAAAATCAGCCAATGATATAATTGTTTTTTTGTTGTTGTTTGAAAGGTTCATAGGTTCCTGATGTCGGGGTAAAATACTATTCAGGGTTGTTTTTGGGAGCCATCTTAGTTTTAGTGTGAGTCTCTTGGATGACAATGCTTATTGGTTTAAGTCACATTTTAGTCTTTTCTAAATCTGGTGGTTTTAGTCCAGTTTTTCGTTTTAGTTCTCGTTTTAGTTACAAAAAAAAAAAGAAAAAAAAGAGGAGAAGTGTCAGTGCAACAATGTCAACTACAGCATAATCCAAAAAGCAGCAGAGGTGGTGCTAGAAAGCGAAAACTCAAAACTCCCGATACTAGCAGCATGTGATCTGTACTGCTGTGACTTCTAAATAGTTGTGTATGCCTCAGTAAACAGTGTAGATTGTAACGATGGTATAAATATTCTTGCTTTATACAGCCTAACTTTTTCCATGTTGTCCTCCATCATTTCAGGCTTCTCCACCCCCATTCTGTTTAGGCTGTGCAAGTTGAAGTTTAGATTTAGTTTGTTTCCGTGGAAAAAAAAGGCTACAATTGTTGCTTTATACCTTATGTTGTAAAACACTTCAATTAGAATTATTATTATTTTAGCTGTTTGCTTATAAAGGGGGCGGCTGTTCTGTATTTCACTGCTGCCTGCTGGTAACGACATTTACATTTTACATGCCCATAGATCGTAATCATCAAAGAGCCGCGTTTAGCTCGTCGCAGTGGTGTTTTGTCAAGAAAACAAAATTCAGTCATTATTGATGGAAACAACACTGCTACTATGTTAAGAAAGAATGTTCAAGGGAGAACTTACAGACATCTATGTGGCTGAAATTACAGTCAACTGCAATAATCTATTAGATTAGAAAATGTTGTGCAACCGGAGGTTATCTAGTAAACCCTTAAGGCTCATGAAGCAGCAGGTGGAACGTTCTGCGGTCTAGTAATTCTGGTCCTACCTGCTGTGCGTACTCTATGAGGGAGGCCATGTATGCGGCTGGTGGCAGCAGCCCTGGGAACACTCCACTTCTGATTGACTCCAGGGCTTCAATAAAGAGCCCGCACTCTATCATACTTCCGACATTGCTGAAGTTTGCTGCTGTTGCCTGGAGTAATAACAGAACAATGGTCAAATCCAATAGGTATATAGAAAAGAGGAAGAAATATAGCACTTAAGAAGAGTGATTCCAGTGAGGGCAGAAGGGTAATGGAAATAAGGAGTGAATGGACATCAGAAGTTTCTGGAGGTCATTTCTGACGGTTGCTTATTGGCAAATACCATTTGGACTCAGAAACTACTGAATGGTTATACAAGAGCACTTTTAATAGCAATCTGACAGACGCCCACTTGGGTAGGGATCTGGACAAGACAGTGCAGAGTACAGTTAATAGCTCTGCCAATCAAAGCTCACAGATCAGCTGAGAGTGGTGGTTAAGTTAGTGACCTGGTTTTGATGCGGCCTTGCTCTTGATGTCACTTCTCATTGAAATGTATGACACAAAGGAAATTGAATGACCTGATCTTCTTGATGAAACACATAGTTATCTTGCAGATATATGTATGGCAGCGATCATGGCTGGTGGTTGATAAGTTTGAACGTCTACCTGTGATTGGGGATGATAAGGGTCATGGTATCCCAGAAATTCAAGGAAGCACAGTCTTGGTCGGTCCTACAGGGGAAGAGCACATTAACGAAAACAAAGTAGGCATCCAAAGTCAATTAAATGAGCAGAATGCAGAAAACGAAGAGTTTGTCAAAAGCTAATGCTTCAGTGATTCTCCGCAGCAAGCGCTCACGGATACGCACCTCCTTTTTGGTAACATAGCTCTTGAGCTCTGTTTCCAAATTAGAGAAGTTGTCCAGAAAACAGTCTTTGCTCTCTGTCAGATAATCATGTGTTATGTTGAAATTCAAATCCAAATGATTGCTCTGTCAAAGAAAAATGGCGGACAATGGCAGGCCTTTAAACAACATTTTTAAACCAGCATTCATACTGATGATGACCCGAAACTAGGACCATACATATTCTACATGACTTAAAACTGACTTACCCCAAAGAGGTGCTGGACAATATATGTTACTGGGTAGCAAGGAGCATTCTGGGATTTTGAGTTCTCTGTAACAGGTTTTGCCATGACGTGAGTGATGGTGGTGTAAGGAGGTGGAGTACTGGTGTATACTTCCGCCTTGCCTGCTTTTAACACCCTAGACAAGATTTTTTTTTTAAATTCCTTATTTCATTTTTTTATCTTATTCACTCATGAATGTTTAGTGTGTGAAAAACTTCTGAGACGATTCCTCACCGTATGAACATGGCTCTTCTGTTTGGTTCTTGAACCATGAGGAGTACTCTCCAGCCCTGGAAAGCCCCACTAACTCTCCCACTGACCACCTTCTCCCTCCACTGTCTGACGGGGTAAAAGGCAGCTGAGGAGCTTGTAGAAATCGCCACTTCATACGATTTCTCTATAAGCCAGGAACCATTCTTAACACTGTCCAGCACATAGTCCGGAGTCACAACCCACTTTCCTGGCAAAAGGGAGGTGGCAAGGCAAACAATAGCGTTAATGATAAGACTTAGAAAGTGGGAAAACTGCAATAGCCAGACCATTATTTATTTAAAATATGAAATAAAAACATAATTTTTTTAACATCTCCACAGTCAGGATGAAATGATGATGACATACCTGCAGCACAAGCTGCAAAAAACTTCTCACCGGGCAAAACCTGGGGGATTATTAAGTGGGTGCTGGCATGCTTGTATACCTATAATGTGACCAATGCATTAGTTTAGTAACATGAAGAAAACTAATGCAACTGATATTATCAAATTTGAAAAAAAAAAAGAAGTTCAGTACAAGTTTTGAAAATATGTACCCAAACACCAATGTTTTTGTTTTTTTGTATTTATTTAATATTTGTTAGTCATTGCAGAGCTATTAAAGAATACAGATGGTAACTTATGGCTTTAGGGAATTGATTTACAATCCCTACTCAAAACTAGATTATTTTTTAATTCATATATGCAGTTAAACTGAATAATGCAACAGATAAATGCATAACTATGCTACCAGTAACCAAACAAAAATCATTAAGAATGATTTTGGACCTGGAAAACCTATAATTTTAGATCACTTAGATGACTGACATTGATAGCATTAACCCGTTTTGTTGTATTGTAAAAGGTTTTGTTCCTTACACTTTACTCATACACTGACTAATAATTTTACGCAAAGGAAAATATATATTAGCTAAAAAAATAAAAGAAAAACACATAAACTGCATTGCCACATCCACCATTGTCTTGTTTCTGGTGCATCAGACATTTTCTCCTAATTTCTGAGGGATTTTTACTTACTGAGCCCCCAAGGTATTTTCCACCGAGCTGTTGGATTCCCTGAACCAAAACTCCCTTTTTACCCCGGGTTTTGATCCCAGAGATCTGGAAAACATGCTTGCAGCTCTCCATCTGGGCATAAAAATTGAAAACAGGGTGAAATTGGGTTCAAGTCTTTAAACTCAAAAAATATCTCAAGTAGGTAAAACGGTTCATCTGAGAATATCATGCTGTACTTCTTGTTTGACTACATAACTTAGATTCCCTGCAAGACAGGTTTACACGATTCATGGAAAAAAAACAAAGGCAAAGTGAACAAGTGTTTACAGTGAACAGTTTTTACACTAACAAATGACAATTTGCAAGAAAACAAAGAAAATATGACATATGGTGTTTGTTTATGGTTTTGCTGGAGATTATGCAATTTTAAATAAGCCAAATAGGTCTGCCTCTCTGGATAAGGACACTTATAGGAAAGCACAATATCATTGGGATGGGGGAACATGGTTATTATTTAATAGATCTCTGAATTAATGCAACGATCCCCCCTCCCTCTAAGAAGTGGCTGCAGGAGGAGTGAATGGTTCAAACCATGTTTACATATGTACCCGGTAGTCAAGAATATAACTAGTCACTTTTTCCCCCAACAGCTATCTTTCCAGCTTTTGTTTACAGAACTCTATGTTGATCATTCATCAGTGTGCATTCAATTAAAAACTGTTTGTAATACAGCTGACAAACCAACGGGCGATGACTTACATCCAGGCGCGCCAAAACTCACGCTGACCAGACATCCAGCTTGAGGAACAGCGTTTAAACCACTACGTGGCCACTGCCTCTAGGATTACATTCAGCTTCGCTGACCAAAATGCCTGATGCTTATGCCCATAAATGTTGATAAACTGTAAGTAGATTTGCTTTAGAAGCCTGAACGAGTTCACTATAGAACTGTGAAAAAAAAACCTTCAGAGTGTAGGGCAAAGAGTTTAAATAGAGGGGGGTGATTCTTCATATGTTAATGTGTTTTATACATATAATCTGCATTAAATGCTGTATTTAACTATAATAAATTATCATGAAATACATTAGAGTCAAATATTATATAAATATTTACTCACTATGGTAAAACTAACCGCATTTTCCATCACTACGGATTCATTTCACCGCCGTTTGGTTTGCGAGATGGTATGTTCCATTAAACGGAAGTTTTCATTGAGGTACTTCCAGGTTGTTGTCACGGACGCTTTCTATTACCGGAACTAACCAACTTAGCTGGATATCATAAAACACTCACTGAATAACTGGAATATTTTGGCCCATATATAACCCATAACAAGAAACGTAATCTTTGCAATAAAGCTTCCGATACCGCGCGGCTGCTTACAGAAACTGCTCCGTGAAGCGTTCCCAATGACAGCGACAAACATGCTTTCAGTCACAGTAATGAAATTATATTACATGGTGACATGTTGGATGTCTCGCTTTTTGTTGTAACTACAAATCTCTGTCGTAAACAAGTCTCAGCTCATAGGAACGGCAAAGGATGTTGGTCTCATTTACCCCGCTTGTATTGGATTAACACGGGATGGATTAACAAGGAGCTCGTAAAAGGTAAGACACTGATGTTATGTGTAACACTAGAAAGCTGTATTTGGCTTTATTTAGCCTTTTATCAACTAAACTTAACACATATGTAATGTTTATGATACGCAGATGTCGAAAAGTCGCAATATACTGAGAAGTTGTCAGAAAATAAGTATATTTTTCTAAATCAGAGGCCGTTGTAATTTGTCAGCTGTCTGGTCACGTGGCCAAGAAGGCTGAAAGTCAACAGGTCTATGCCTACACTAATTACTGACCAGCTACGGTTGATCTTTTTCATTATCCTTTTATCTGATATAATCAAATCCACATTTAGCTTTTTTTTTCTTATTAGAAATAATTATCTTAATCATGAGTTCTGACAATCAGAATTGAACTAATAATCTTTGCACACTTTGCTTTAATACTGTTTATTGGACAAATACACATTATAATCTTGGTTTCTGCACATGTTTTTACCATGTTTGGACATTTCTTAAATAAAAAGATAATTTATATAATCAGAAGCCAAATTGTTTCAGACAGTTTCTCAGTATCTCAGTAGTGTTGACTACAAATGGGAACATATAGAATACTTAATAACTTTTAAATAAAATATAAGTTAATGGGAATCAGATGAGAACAAAATGCTTAATAAACCAAAGCCTGGGAAATGACTTGACCATGACAGAGCTTTTCCCAGTCCAGCTCATCAGAGATTTTGTTAGATGATGCAGATCATGATTTTGAATGAAGTTGTATTTTATGATAATGGGAGAAAGATTAATTACTCTGTTACATTGTTTTAATAACCCATAGTTACTAGAATTAAATTAAATGATTATGTGCATGTGTCAGCTCATTTTAAAGAAATAAAAAACAGTTTAATAATAGTTATTTTTGTTTATTGGTACCAGGGTGAGAGATGAACAACACAATCTATGCCAGTGTGACAATATTATCTTCAGCTGTTGTAGATGACTCACATTGAAGAATCATGATTATCCATCAAAACTGGAAAAACAAACAATATCATAAGTCATATTTTATTCATTTCCCTTAATGCAGGTTAATCACATTGCATTTGTTACACAGATACAACAATTGCTACCCTACAATTTCTGTACAGTTTTGGCACACAGTGCTTTAAAAAGTAATGCTGTCTATATCATTCCAATACCAAAGGAAACAAACAGATCTGATAAATCTTTAGACTGGACTAAATCTAATCAGTCAAATGGAGTGTAATGTAGCAGGACCACTCGGACGTACAGTAACAGTCAGTAACAACATACCCTCCCCTGGGGTGTACATGAGATAATTCTCTGCTGTTGTGATCTAAGTAATGCACCTGTTCAATTTATTATGTTTTCTTAACAGTGGACTGCAAGATACCCCCCTTTAAAATAATGTTGACTTTAACTTGACACGCTCTAAGTGGTTTTAAAGCAGCAGTCTGGGGGATATGCTGCTAAATATTTCAGGACAAACTCATTACTGTAAATGGGCCTGTGTGTTAACCTAGCTGGAGAAGACAGGCAGCAGCAAGAGAGATAGTGTGTGTGTGTGTGTGTGTGTGTG
>JAVQJG010022476.1:0-21193 GCA_036024015.1 Craterocephalus amniculus
CTTTTTTCACCGGGCTCTATTTAACATCGTTGTAGCTGCAGGGAAATAAGATGTAAACCTCTCGATATCTCCGGCTACATGATGAATATCAAGAAAGTGTTCCAACGTCTCAATCAGCATGAGACATTTACAAGAGAAGCTGTCCTCTGACCATAGATATGAAAATTTTATTTACTATATTAAATAAAATAAAATAATATTAATGATAATAATTACAATAATTATTATTATTATTATCATTATTATTATTCATAATAATAATAATAAAAATAATAATAATAATAATTTTGTTTGCATTGCTCCATGTGTGAATGTGTTCCTGCTGTTAAGAATAAATCTTTTACGGAACTTGATTAGAATTTTCATAGAGAGGAACCGATTGGTTGAGAGAGAAATTTAGTTTTCAGTAAAAGTGATGCTTATCAATCAATCAATCATCAACTGATAAGATGAAACAACTATTGATTAATGAAGTACTTGATCATTTGCATCCCTACTGCAAACACAATTATTCATCAGCGTGGTAAGAAATGTGCCAGAAGCAGACTTACAGCATGAAAGGTTGCTGTTAAATGTATTGGCCAGTTAAGGGCAGCATTAAACTGCATAAACACACACATGATGTTTTTTAACTTGGAATTAATAATTGATAAATCATTAAATTAATTAAAATCTTCTCCTTCGGGTTAACATGGAAATATTAATTCTGAATGAAGGTTTACATGGAAAACATGTTTTCTTAATTCTGATTTATATCCAGGGGCTGGGAAGGGCTCTGATTGGCTGGATGGTGGAAGGGAAGGGCTCTGATTGGTTGGATGGTAGAAGGGAAGGGCTCTGATTGGTTGGATGGAGGAAGGGAAGGGCGCTGATTGGTTGGATGGGGGAAGGGAAGGGCTCTGATTGGTTGGATGGGGGAAGGGAAGGGCTCTGATTGGTTGGATGGTGGACGTGACGTACCGTACGTACGTCTACCGGAAGTTAAAAACTCTCCTTCCTGCTTCTTTTCTTGATGAGAGAGAAATGATCTGACTCAGGATTAGGTCAACGTGGAATAAACCAGCCTCTTAAGTCAGGATTAACTTTAATTCAGAATTAACATTTAATCACGAATTAAGAGTTTACATTTTTCACCTGTTTAAAGCACAATTAACTTTCATTCTGAATTAAAGACGAATTAAAACTCCTGGACGTGGCCAGTGAGAACAGACTTTTATAACCTTACAGGAGATGTGAATTCGCTACGGGGGTCTTTTGCATATTTAGAGGTATAAACAAATGGTCCAGACTGGAGGGGAAATGAACTGAATGGCTCCGTGGATGTCAGCCTTACATCTAATCAGTTTGTGGGGAACAAAGAAGGCTTTAGGTAGAGAGGGAAGTAACGGAACAAAGGTCCTTTGTCCTCTGCATGCAAACACGATCCAGCGTCTGCGTTTGCTAAAATCTTTAGACTAAATTAATTTTTCCAATAAAAAATTAAATAAAACAGTAAGAAATATGACAAAACAGTCAGATTTCCTCCACATCCCAAACTGGCCAATCCCAAGTGCGCATTTCCTCGTCACTGTGTAGGCTGCACGTTAAGCTGTAACCAACCTTATGCAGACGACACACGAGTATAAATCCAGCATCATCTGCAAAGAAGTAAACATCCAATCCTTAACAGTTGTCAGGTTTACCTTTATGACAACTGTGGGAGGAGGGAAACATTTGTCTGGATGTTATTTAATGCTAAAATTCCTCATATTAAGGGCGTGACCTGATTGACAGGTGTCAGTATTTGGCAGCAAGGACGCAGAAAATAAATTATAGGATTATTTATTCACTAAGAGGTTTTATTGTGAATGAGTCTAAACTCACCTCCTCCTTCGCTCTCCTTCTTCCCTCCAGCCACTGAGAGGAGGTCTCCAACTCCAATGCCTCCCTTGTTGTCATCCTTTTTCCCGCCAGCCATTGAGAGGACGTCTCCAACTCCAAAGCCGCCGCCGCCGCCACCACCGCCGCCGCCACCGCCGCCTTGCACCTTCTGCGTCTTTTCTCCTTTTCCGCCGAAGGCTTTCTTCACCCCTACCTCCACCACGTCACCTGCACCATGACCACAGAGGAGCTGTCACACACAGGTAAACCAACAGGAAGTCTGGGCCTGCTGCATTCAGGGACCAGACCAGATACAGTAACATTGGTGGAAAACCTTAGAAATATGGAACAGTTAGCTTTGCACGTGCAGGAATAGAAATGCTAGAGCTGCGAGAAAAAAAAACGATTAGAATAAATATTCAGATTTTTTGGTCCATAATTTAAAAATAGGATTGTTTTAATACAATTTTTAACAAGATAAATTTTTCAAATGTTTTTAAATATTTTTTTGTTTTTTTAAACAGAATCAGGTCACTGTGTTCAATGTGTTCTGTAGCAAACAAAGGAGCAACCAAAAACGGGCAACATCAATGGTCCCTAGAGTCACAATTTACATGGAACTGACCACAATAAATAAATAAATAAATAAAAATAAACAAAAAAACAAAAAGATTAAAAAATAATAATAATAAACAAACCAACAAAATAAATAAAAATTAGAAAACAAGCATAAATAAATAAATTGGAAAAGAATGGAATCTGAACGAACGCCCATCGTCCCAGCCCCAGTAAACGTTAACAAACCGCTGCAAACAAGATAAAAATCCAACATCTTCCTCATCTGTTGTCTTCTTCAGCCTCTCAGATGCAGCATCCATGATTCCCAGAAGGAATGTCGGATTCTGACGGATCAAACCGAGTCTTAAATACGCCTGCAGGGCCATTTACTGATTCCCCATCCCTCACATTAACGGTAGCTTTCAAACTGGGGATCAGAGGGTCGCCAGATAGTTGTAAAAGATTATCAGTTATAAAAAATATTTAATCAATGTCTCAGCATTTATCGAAAAAATCTGGGATTTGGATAAAAATTTATGCTGAGATTAATCTCAAATGAGCTCCATAAGTTTTTATTTTTTGAAGTAGAAAGTGTGTATATGCATGTAATTAAACATCTGAACCAGGTGTTATTTTGGTGAGAGAAGCATGTTGGTCACAGCTGTGAACAGAATCCACTAAAAACCATTTATCCTGCTTATTCACCCATCTGATGGTCGTATCGGGGCCAGGGGCACATTAGTGTAGGCTATCTTGGGGGTCATGAATGTTTGAGAACCACTGGGGTCGGGGAACCTGAAAAAACGGTAAAGAGTCCATGTGCCTAAGGAAAACACAGGTAGGGGGCGGGGCAAATGGCAGCTGAGTTTGATTGACATGTCAAAATGTGGTAATTTAGACCGGGCTGAGTAAAATGATTTGATGTTGTTTTTCAGTTCTGTTTGTTCCACACGAGACTAAAATACTTTATTTTGTGTTTGAGAATTTAATTTAAACCGGCTGCAATCTGGAACTTTATGAATTATAGTTAAAAAAATGCTCCTGAAAACATCTCCTACCCGACCTTCAACCAGAAGCATTTCTTTATCCATCGGAGGGGAACAGGTTTAAACAGCACCACACGGTGTGGAGCATTCCTGTGTGGAACTGGTTGCTTCCCAGCAGGGATGGACCTGAACGCATCCTCCACCCAAGCTGGCGTGCAGAGAGGTTATTATAACAAGCCCTGCAGGGGAAACATCTTCAGAGTTGAACCCTTCCCTCCTCATCCGAACTGGGACCCGACTGGACCCGGCTGGTTCACTGCAGCCATCTGATGCTGGATGAGGCCCTTTCCCTTATACACCTACAAACCTCGAGTTTGTGGAGGTAAAGTAACTCAATAATCAACCTTTGAATTGTTTGAAATACATAACTACAGTGAAAAAAGTTGAAATTTCAAAAGAAAAAAACTAATAATATAGAAAAATTATATAAAATACATACATTATAGTAAAAAATGTAATTGGATGAAAAGAAATTAAATTTAAAAAAGGAGAAAACTGGTTTTAAAATGACTTGAACAGATTTCTGTCAATCATCCCACTGACTGAAAATATTTCTTTAACTTTTCAGATTTGACATTATTGTTATAGTTACTTAAAATTTTATAGTTTTATATTATTATTTTCATCATTGTTATTTATGATTTTTACATGATTTATTATTGTACTTATCATTTTTAGAGTTTTACATTATTTCCATCATTATTTATGACTTTTATATTATTTTTAGTATTATTATTTTAAAAGTTTTAGATGATCATTTTCTTAATAATCTATGATTTTATCATTTGATCATTTTTTCATTATTATCATCATCATCATCATCATCATCAAGTATTATGATGTTATTATTGTCCCTGTGTGGCTAGATTTCTGTACAAGGATTTCCTCAAATAAACAGGATTTATAAACATTGGAAACGAGCAAAAAGTGGAAGTAATGAAGTTATTTTCCCTCCAGCAGAAATCACAATTATTTGATTTAAAATGTCGTGCATTCAAATTTGAACAGAAAAGACTAAAAAAGCGGGGGAAATATTCACATTAAACAAATTTAAACGAAACTTTGAAGGAAATGTGACCACTGACTAATTCCTGCTTCTCCTGCACGGCTCGGTTTAAACTCACCCACTTTCTCCCCGATGACCTTGGCGACACCGTCGCCCCCGATCGCGTCTGACAGGAAGTTAGCCATGACTGCTGCAGAATGTGTGTGCGCGCAGACCGGCTCAGGTCTTATACCTGCTGCAGGTGTGGCCGGCTGCAGGTGACGCCCTGCAGAGGAATCAGGCGCGCCTGCACACCCGACCCGTTTCTCTGGATCATTACAGTTCACCTGAGCGGCCCTGAGTCACATGACCAGGTGACATCAGGTGTGCATTCCTTGGGACTAGTTCTAGTCCTCGCGGGGACAAAAGCCCGGTCTAGGTCACGTGTCACGTCTGGGTCTTGCCAGGGGGTCTGTCCTTCCACCAGGGCTTTACTAATGATGAAGAACCATCTGATGTTATTTATTTCATTGAATTCTACAATGTAATGGCATTAACAGTACCAGTAACACTCTTTTAGATTTATTTTTTGTTATCTCTTTGGAAACTGTGGACTGTGAAAAGACAAAAACGTTTTCCATAATTATCTGCATCCCATAGAGAAAAATGTAAAAGCTAAATTTTGGTTTTTCAAAACTTAAGTTTAAAAATTAATGTTGTTTTATTTTAATGGACTGGGGGACGGTTGGAGACGCTGCAGACCCCTGCTATGTAAATAGTTATGCAGGAGTCACCACAACGCACCTTTATTTACGCCGATGCGGAGGGAAACATGTTCCTCCGAACTGAACTGGTCCAGACCCGCCAGCCTGCAGGAGCAATTATATGCTATAAAACCTGAAGAGCAGAAACAAAAACAACAAAGCTATTAACAAAGATGGAGGCTGAGGAGGATCTAAAGCTCATTTATATGCCCACCCTCCACCAGGGCCCATCCAAATATCCATGCAATGGATACCAAGGCTAGTATCGGTATCGACTGATGCCGGCGTGATGACAGATACTTTTCTTGTAGACCCAAAAAGCAAATAACATGAATGAGATCTAAATAAAAAACTGGTTTTGCTTTATTTCAGACAATTTGCATTGTTGACTATGTTATGCTCAAACAACTGTGTGAGATAAAAGAGAATAACAGAGTAGTTTTGAAATAAAATGTTCTGCGTAATATCATTTAGGCGAGGCCAGTTTATTTGTTTCCTGTTCAGAACAATTCATAGCGCTTTACAGAAACATGAAATCATTACAGACGGAGCAATGAAGCATTAAAAAGTAGGAAAAGGCAGCAACAAACAGCAAAAATAACAATAAAATTATTCAAGAATAAACAGATAAAAAAATGTTAATTGCAAACAAAAGTGCCCAGATTTAAATTTTGTTCAGTTTATAAAAAATGTTTAATCTGACAAAACTCTTTATAAGTTTTATGATAATAATAATCAGTGATAGTTATGCAAAAAACTGTGAAACTTCAAGCTAAAAAGTGTCGCTATCGTTGATACCTGTGCCGATTTACTTGGTATCGGATTGACGCCAAACTGTGCAGCATTCAAGTGTTTAAGTGTTAAAGAATCAAGCTGTTGGATTTAGATTTATCTCTTTGTTAATGGTTTAATTCTGACAGCCATGATAAAAACCCCACATTTATTAGATAAATGTAGGTTTTATATTTTTCACAGATATCTGGCGACCCACTGAAATCATCTCGTGACCCACATGTGGGTCCCGACCCACAGATTGGGAACCACTTCACCAGGAGGGTGTATGAACCAATGAAAATAGGTTCCTATCGCACAGCCCTGCAACAATCACATCATGCAATTACACAAGGCAAGTTTATTTAGCTTATTTCATGTACATGACAATTCAAGATGCTTTACATGCAAACATTAGAAACGTTACAGCAAGGTGCAGAAAGCAATAAAAATAATTTAAAAACAAAAGTTAAATCACAAAATAAGAAAAATAAAGAAATGAAGAAAAAAAATCTCTCATCATAAAAGGCTTCAGATAGAAAAGTTTTTAACCCTGATGTAAAACTGCTGACAGTTCCAGCAGACCTGCAGCTTTCTGGTAGTTTGTTCCACATGTGTGGAGCATAAAAACTGAACGCTGCCTCTCCGTGTTTAGTTCTGACTCTGGGAACTGAAAGTAGACCTGACCCAGATGATCTGAGGGATCTGGTTGGTTCATAACGAACCAGAAGTTCCTGAATATATTTTGGCCGTAAACCATTCAGTGCTTTGTAAACTAACAGCAGGATTTTGAAGTCAATTTTGACTATTACAAGTTGGAAAACATTTGAACAGTTGCCTGGTGAAGGTGAGATGGGAATAGTTACTATTTTCCAGTTAAAACCGAGACCTTCATAACATTAACTGACGTTAAAAAAACAGCGCTGCATATTTACTGATTAGCAAACCGTGTTATTCTAATGGCTAATAACAGTATCAATTATCGATCTCCAACAGCAAAATATATAATTGACATCATCTTTACTGTAACCATACCTCTGTCTTTGTTGCGTTTTTTCCTCCTCTTCTGTCCGTTTTTTACTTTCTTGGAACCACACAATTTGTAACGTTGCACCATGTTGCGCTTCATCCATCCATTATCTACCGCTTGTTGATTCAAAACAAAACTTGTTGAGTCGTAACTGGAACGCACCAAAGTAGTCGGAGAGGAGAGGTGTGTGGGGGGGTTAGGAAAGTAGACTGTATCATTATTAATATTCCTAGTAGGCTTTGTTATTCCGTTAAATTATTGTGGGCATATTATTATTTTCTTAAGACATAATAATACCAGCTAGTTTTAAGAATAGTACTTACACTTTTTTTCTTTCCCCATTTCTGGCGCCCCCTGGATGCACGCGCCCCTAGCATTTGCCTATACTGCCTATGCCACGGGCCGGCCCCGACAGAGAGCGTTGAGAGAAAAAATAACACCTGAAATGTGAGAAGAATACACAAACTCTTTTATATCCAGCGTGGGAGAAGCATGAACATAACTAATAGACAGACGAGACTGACAAACAAACAGCTAGATTGGATTGGTTTTAAAGTAATAGCTATTGGAGATACTGGGTGCAGAGAACCCATTAAGATCACTGTCATTTACATTTAATCAATTCATTGGTTGGGGAAAGAGAGGAGAAAGAGAAAGAGGGAGAAACCAGAAACATAATTGGCAAAGTTGAGTAAATAAGTAAGTAAAATTAAATAAAAGATATTTGTCTGAACAAGTACTCAGTTTTTATGATTTAATCATTTGTTTGGCATCATATCACCACTACTAAACACAACCCACTGAGACATACACTCTGATATGAGTGCATTCATCTAATTAAGTGCTTTAGAAATTCAACAGTTTTTTGTGCTGAGGCTTAAGAAGGCTCAAAACACAATATCTTCTGTTGTTTTTATTCCTTCTTTCCTCTTTTCAGTAGTCTCAGTCATGAACAAGGGCAGATTTAGACTCATAAACTGGTGACTACACTGCAAATTAAAAGATTTTATTTACTGTTCTTCTCACAGAAAAAAGGTTAGGATGGCAGTTCTAGCTATTTTTGTCTCTGCAGGCTCCAAGGTGAGGCATCTGTAAAGAAAGTACAGGTAAATTCCAGGGCACAAGCAGTAACATTAGAAACTACATTTAAAAAGCAATTTGGTTTCAATCTGAGGAATGACTGCAGCCTTAAATGCCCATCAGAAGTATGGGCCATGACAACAGGTGGTAAGATTTCCCAACACTTGCAGGTGTGTGAGGTGGGGGGCAAAGATCACAAGAAGTATTTCCTCTTTAACATGACTTGCATGGGGTGGTAAAGATAAGCAGCAATTACTTTAAATGCAAAGCACGGTTGTGAATGTACAAGGGCCATCAGTGGCCAAAACTCTTCCAGACATAAACATGTTTTCTTCTGTGAGTGGACCCAGTGGCCTCGGCTGTAACGATGACTGCACTACAGGTTACTACTAGCCGATTGTGTACATGTGTACTTTCTTGTTCTATGGTCTTTATCCCTTTACTGTAGCTTTAACACAAAGAAAAAAAGCAACACAGAAATGCTACTTTGTATTTTCCTTTTTCTTTTGGACAAAAGAATACGAATAAATGTTTTTTACCAAATAGTAGAGATAAAAGTTAATCAAGTAATGACAGTGAAATGGTCGAAATTGAACAAAAACTTAGCAAACACGTTTTTACAGTCCTACATACCCAAACCAGTTGGTAGAGACGGTTCAGGCAGGTTTCTTTCATCAATTCTTTTCTAAGATTCAGGATAATCACTTAAAAGTTTTGCCTTACCAAATCTTAGAGCAGGACCACAAAAGGTTATAATATGTAATGTTCTCCAAACAGTGATCTAGCAACTGTCAAACAAAGCCAGTAATACTCTTATACAAGTATATTCGTTTCACACAGAGTTGTTTGTCCATTCAGAGACAGTCAAAATGGTGGCACAAATATGGCACATGCAAAATATATGGACCCATGGCAAGTATATGGCTCAAGGATAAAAACACAACAGTTATTTCAGTACATTGATTAGAAACCAATAGAAACAGTTTTTAATATTACATTTAACTGTCATTGACCTTTGATTTCGTTCCACGCCGTACCTTTTAAAGTAGCACTATGTAAGTTTGTGACCTAAAAACTGTTTCTGACTTCTTTTAATGGCACAGTGAAATTAATTATGTGCATTACTGGAGTCGCTGTTGCCCACCAGCATCCTTAGGCTGAGACACCATTTCACAATTTCTTTTTAAGGACGTTGCATTTACAGCTGAGTTTCGCTTTATGTGTCACGTCCGTAGAATGTAAAATGAATGTACAAACCCTAAAACCATGTGACCCAGAGGATTCTGATGAGCTGAAGTGATGCACATTGGGCGGTCCCTTCCTTCACCATCTTGGCACCATCATGAGTCTCGTGACGTTCGGAAAGCCCAAAAATGAAAAATCACTAGGAAGCTGATTCTCTCTGTCATTCTCTTTCTTCATTTTGCTTACATGAATAATATCCTCTTGTGTTTCTTTGCTGAATGGTGTGCATCAAATGAAGGGTGTGTCCATATCCACTTGCTGGCATGTGACATGGTGCTGTAAAGCGAAACATGATGCCCGGGGCTAAAAAGAAAGTTGTGAAGTCTTGTTCTTCAGCCCTTAGACACTGCAGGGCAACAGTTGATCAAACTGTGCAGCATGTATGTCAGCGTAGTGAGGGTAACATCAAAAGGAGTCTTCAGATCAAAACTTATTCTGTTGCTTTGATACCAGTGTTCCCTGCAGCTTTCATCCAGACTCATCCTTCCATCTTAGACTTCCCTCACCCTCCACTTCTTCCCGCTCATCCAGTGGGATCCTAAGGAATTCCCAGGTGAGGAATGTAGACCCTTCTGAATGTCCCAGGTCTTTCCCAGGGTTTCCTCTAGGTGGGAAATGCCTGGACCACCTCACCAGGGACGCATCAACACTCCCTACACCCACAAATCTCTTGGACGAACACCTTCAGCTTTGTATGGTGCACCATCAGCAGGCCCTGACACGGGACCTCGGGGACCTCACGGGTAAAGCCTCACGGCCCTTTAATAAAAAACTGATGCCTGTGAAGAAGAGCTCTCTAAATCAGTAAAGAATCTTATATTGCACTCTGAAAAAAACTGGAAGCCAATTGTGTTGCATAACTGACAGAGGGGTACTGAGACCAGCGAACTGGATCATACCACAGCTCAACATCAGGGGGATTCATTTAAAATTAAAATGAGTTACCCCTCAGAAAACGCACATGTGTGACCCTTTATGTAGAGTTTTTTGTCCATTTTTTAGAAGGTTGGGCCTTTGACATTTCATACAGGATGACACTTCTTCACCAAAAGTCAGTTCAGGTGAGCAGGAGATTGTCTGTGAGGGAGTTTTTAATTTTCAAACTGGACAAAAATGTCCAGGGGGCATACGTGAGTTAAACTTTGACTGACCATCTTCTCTCTGCTTGCTTTATCCCACACCAACGCGCCCAAGACATGCTCCATCTTCTGTTGTTCCATATGTTCCTATTACTGCCCCCAAGTGGCAGCAATGCACTATAACATGTAGGCAAGAGTTTGCGAAGGCCCAATGGATGCATAGGCAGATGTTTGCTGAGAGTCTGCAGCCTTGCAGTTATCCATATGAGTTAAAACATTGTGAGCTAATGTCTCTGTGTGAGGCTGGTCTTTGAGAATTCCTGATACGAGTCTGTTAACAACACTCCGCCAGGCTGACCCCATAATGTGTATAAATTACAACATACTGGCACATAATGCATCTTCTCCTCTGTTCACATGGTTACCAGGATGATAGCACCACCGGTTCAGGGGTTGAATGAAACATTCATCAGAGGAGGGCAAAATATACCTTTTTGTTGTTTTCCAGGTAATTCATGCTTAATGATAAAATGGGTAATACAAACATGTTGCTTGGTTTAATTTCAGATGTTGTCCTGCCTCCAACTGAGCACTTATTATGAGTCTGTGGTTCAGGTTTTCGTCTGTCAGTTGTTTGGGGCGGCGTCTGACACGGTGCTTATGATTATGGCCTTTGACAGATATGTGGCCATCTGTGATCTCCTCGTTACACCACGATAATTACCAACAAAATGTTGGTGAAGTCACAGTTTTTGCCTGAGGGATGGCCATCGTTTTGGTGGGGAGTCTGCTTGGTCTGACATTACGACTGAACCGATGCAGGACACTGACTGAAAATCCATACTGTAACAATCCCTCGTTGTTTAAGCTGCCACATGAGAGTGTTTAGATTAATAACAAATATGGTCTCACTATTTCTGTGGTCCTGCTAACATAGTTATCACCTACAATAAGGTCACAGTCGTCTGTCTGACCAGTAAGAACAAGTCTCTGATCAATAAAGCCTTGAAGACCTGCACCACTTGTTTCTTTTCTCTAGATGATCATGTTAGTATGTGGAAAGATGCATTTACTGCAGCATCGCTTCTCTCAGTAGATAGAGTCCACATGAGTGTCTTCCCTCTTATTTCACAACCCCTGGACAGCTTCAGCCCCATTATCTATGGACTAAAAGAGAAGTTTGTGTCAAAGTCCTTCCGGTCCAGCAAAGTTTTTTCCTCATAATCCAGTATGAAATGGGTTAAAACCTAATGTCTTCCTCAACTTAAAAAAAACCCAACAAAAACACTTGTTTCTGTCAAGCAGGCATTTATTTGGTATTTTTAATACTTGCACCTGAAGAGATGGGAACAAATGATGCGTCTTTTTGCAGGCACCATGTAAGAAAGAACCTAAATATCTAGTTTAACATTGGTTCTTTGTTAGGTTTTCTGTTACGTGTCGGCACAACACTGGTTCAACCCTTTGGCCTGTTCATGCTTGAATAACTCATGGGTCAGTGTTAAGAGATTTCACAAAAAAATACACATTCCTCTAAAAACAGTGATGTACCACAAAAGAGTTTAGAGCCAACATCTGGAGAAACTTCAGAAGAGATCAATCATAGGATCAGCTCAGAGACTGCAGGACCCTCAAGCTCCCAACAGCCGCCCACCTCAGTGGAGATGGGATGTGTGAGGCCAGAAGTTTATATAAACATGTAATATAAAAATCACATCCTAATCTCACAAAATGCATGATTGTATTTTCTAGTAGCTATTAGGTTTATAAAACATGTGTTTTTAATGTAATTTAATGGGATTTTTGGTCCTAAGAAAACTGGATAACATCAGGAAACCGAACATGCATTGAAAGGGTTACAATCTCTTACTTCTGGACGGGAGGAGGGACCCACAAGACATTTTTACTTGGGGCACTCAAATGACCATAATGAGTTTCAGAAAAGCTAGAGAGTATTGATCAGCAACTTCAAAAGATTTATGAGAAAATCTTTCAACTTAGAAGCAATACATTTATATAAAAAAGAGGGATGGCTCAAGCACTTTGCACAGTATTCTGTGTCTTTAAATCATTACCATTAGTTGTTTTTGCCACAAAAGATTGTAATTGACAAGGCTTTGATTGTTTAAATGACCCGTTGTATATTACAAAATCTTAGAAGCATTTAACCATAAAACTCTACATATTGTTTGTTTTGTGTAACTTCTGTTATGATGAAAGTCCAGTCTGCAGGCAAATTAAGACAAAACAGCTAATGGCCTGAGCATTACACTCAAAGTACAGACGCAGATGAGAACAGCGAAGGAGTCTGCAGCAGAGAACTATAAAGTCAAACTAAGGAAGACGTTGTGAATGAAATCACTCTGTTGTTGTGAATGAAATGTTAAATTGGTGTCTCAGTCATTAAAGTCGAGGTAGAAAGAGACATGAGTCATGCTGCATCGAAAGCTTCCTGCTCCTCCATCTCCCTCAGCTCCGATTCCAGCGATTAATGCGGTGAGCTGGGATAACTCCAGCACAGGATGGAGAGCACAATAAGAGCAACGGCAGCAGTCATATGCTGGTTTGTGTCAACACGCCTGCCTTTGCATTGCAGCAGTGAAATCAGAGCCTGGCAGAAGAGGTGGCTCAGCCCACGTTGCAGGGATTAAACACAGCAAATGGGGCATTTTCCTGATCACATTTTTATTCAAATATGGTGGTTTTGTTCTGTTTTTTAGATGCAAATTTAGTATTTTATTTACTTTTTTTTTATGTCTGGCTCCCATTCATCTTCAACACTTTTCCCTTGATGTTAAATTCAAAGTAATTAGTCCTTTCATTTAAGCTCATTATAATATCATTAAACTTTAATTGCACAGAAACAAACAAATATAGCAGTGTTGATAAACAGCTAAGAATATCCTGGAGGATTGGCTTTTCTTTTTTTTTAATACATATTTCCCCACCGATCTCTGAAAACGTAACCGCCTTAGGCTACTTTGTGTTTGTTCTGTTAGAAAAGTGACTTCAGGATTTATCAAGACACTATTTCGCTCTAAGTAATAGTTAGATTGCAGCTGGTGATCTTTTTTGTGGGGGGCTAGGATGTACATATGATATCAGATTGAAAGGTAATTGTTTAAATCAAAACTAATTTCAAGGTTGGAAACCCTGCCTTGCATATCAGAGAAGAATCCATTGCTGCTTTGATATGAACAAAGAAAGGGTAACAATGACTTTTCAACCCAGGACTGTACATTTTAATGATATTTCATGGCACAAAAGTCCATTGAAGTGACCAAGTTTAAATGCAAAAGAGGTTGCCAGTCAGACAAGAACAGCACCACACCTCAAGTTACTGCTGATCTACATGAAATACTAAAAAATGTCATCTTCTCTTATTTACTGAAGCATATTTATAATGATATTTTATGTTAAACTGATTCTTTAATGTTCAATCCAATATTTCTAATTACATAAAGTTCAACTTAAACTAATTATCTATTGTTTCTTGTCAAACTTCCCACAATTACAATTAAATCCCACATCTATCATCCGTGTAAACAGTGATTTTTACTTTTTGGACTACATGCAGGGCTACTGTTATTGTTGACTTTTTGAGGCATATTTTGCCCAGCAACTTTTATGGGATGACTCACCCAAGGCAGCTGTTACGCATGACAAAAAGGGGGAGAAAAAAGAGAAAAGAAAAAAAATCAAAGGATAAGGTGGAGCGAGCAGATGACACTTCTCACATAAAAAGGTGTTTGGAGCGGGGGAGCGACTATTTGAGACCAGGGAAGGGCCACATGCTGCCGCGCACCGGGACCATGCAGAGCTCCAGGCTGCTCAGCGGGGCGCTCCTCTGCGCGCTGATGCTGCTATCCACCTGCTCCGTCGGCGCGCAAGTGTTGGATGTGGAGTCAGAGGAGGAACTGAGCCCCAGAGCTCTGCGGGACTTCTACCCCAAAGGTCCGAACCTGACCAGTGAGAAGCAGCTGGTGAGTAGGCTACCTTCAGACTGCTTCAGTCTTTGTTTTCTCTAAGTTGAGTTATTTTTATGAAGGCGGTTTATTTTGAATTATATTTATTTTGAATGATATTTTTCCTTTAAATCTCAGTAATATTGGGTTAAAATACACAAAAACATTAAACTGAACTAAATTAAATGCAGAAAGTTGTGGATCTAAGATGTTTTCCTTACAACTTGGTGCTTTTAATGTCGTAGGATCATTCATTCCCCCTTCACTCTTGCGCATAATTGTGCCTTTTAGTAGATCATCGAAAACTCAGGCTACCTGCTTATTTATATGCCGTAATTGCTTTGCGTTTTTTAAAATATAATAGATTTTTTTATTCTTTTTTACATTTTCTGTATTTTGTTCTGTTGTCTGACAGCTTGGAGCTCTCCAAGAAGTTCTTGAAAAGCTGCAAGCAAAACGGCTGCCTTCGTGGGAAAAGAAATTTGGCCAAGTCCCAACGGTAATGCACAAAACTGTATAGATGTTCTTTCTATATCAATTATCATAATTTATATTTCAGTGATGAAGCCGCTCCTGACGTTGCTTCTCTCTCCCTCAGTGTGATGTTGGAGAACAGTGTGCCGTGAGGAAAGGCGCACGGATCGGCAAGATGTGCGACTGTCCCCGAGGAGCTTTCTGCAACTTCTTCCTGCTGAAGTGCTTATGAGCTTTCTCCGGATCTGAATGTAGCTTTGAGAGGAGGAAAAGAAATGGAAAGTTCCTGCTTGATTCCTTTGTAATTACTCTCATATTTTTTATGATGCAGCTGAGGAGCAGCTGCAGTGACCGTCCAATCCTTACAATAAAGAACTGTAGTAGTTTTATGATAAATATATATTTGAAAAGTCGTCCAGTGTCACAGAGGAAATATATAATTATATTTAAGGATGTGAAAAATATAAGGAACCATAAAAGCTTCTGTAAATATTCAGATTTATGTCTGAGCCATTGATGACTCACAATAAACTCACCTGAAGACCATAAATGTAAAGTTTATGCAGCAATATTATGTAAGTACATAGTTATTATTCATCTGCAAATCCAGTCTGTCTTATATGCTTGAACTATTTTGTTTCTGATGAATGTTTTGTGTGTATGACCATGATAATAAACTGTGGATCATCTTGTTTTGTAAAGCAGCGGAGTGGCTGTAGTTTCCTTTAACAGCATCTCTCCATTATGTAAACTGGAGAACCATTTCTGAATTATGCATGTTTTTATTATGTGGAAATCAGTGAGAATCCGAAGAGGTCAATATTTGATCGGTGACGTTCGGGTGGTGACGTCACACCTTCCTGAGGGTGTTCAGGCTGCTCGCAGACCACAACGGAGAGGTTTAAAATTAAATTCTGCTGCAGAGGAAGCAGCCAGACACTGAATGTCACATCTCAGTCACACTGTCACTGCGCCAAAACACTCACTGTTTACTTTTATTTCCACTTCAGGAGCTCCAGGCTGCTCCTGAAAACATGTGTTTGAAATGAAAGAGGCTTAACAAGAGAGAAGTGACCTAAAACTAAACTGATGACAACAATCTATATTTAATTGGTTGCAAATATGCACATAAGCTCATATCTAAATATGAGTGTTCATCTTCGCCTAAAAGCTTTTTACAGACTGATGCCTGTGCAGAACTGCAGATTTCTCTCCTTATATTTCAATCTGTGTCCACAACTCCCACAAAGGTTGCAGCAAGTAAAGGGAAGTTGCTTTGAAACCTCAGATCATTGTTTTGTGAAACCTCACTTTGCATTTACAGAGTACATTTACTCTGTTTGCTTGCACACACTGTTATTCTTGGCGTTGATCCCTCACCATCTGCGCGGTGGCTGTGACAGGGTCAAATCCTCTATTTTAGGGTTTACTTTTCTTCATTGGGCTGATGACGGTTCTGTGTGACTGTGGTTTACAGTCCGGTCTGCTTGCCATCCTGTAGAATTAATTTAGGAAGAAGCAGATCCAGAGCATGATTATATCATCATTTACATCCTGCTTGGTTGTGTGTTGTAATATTGCAGCACATAAATGATGTGGACTCTTGAAACCTCAAATCTAAATTTAGAAACGAAGAACAGATTTTATATGAAATAAGCTATTCTTCATCAAGCAGGTCAAGTTTTTAAGCAGAAAAGCAATTGCATGTAAATAGATTCTATATTTTCAATAGATTTTAACAACTTCTAATGATCAAATAACTACCCAGAAAGCAAGAAGAAGATTCTTATAAGAAGATGAACATGTGTCGTAGATTATCGGTCATCCAAGTCTTGGTGACCCAAAAGAGGACATGAAAATCTGAATTAGCTGTATGGTCCTCGCAGCAAACTCATCTGCAGAAAGTGCTTCATGCAACCTAGCAACAGAAATCTGCACCAGAAATGTGCAGGATGAACATCTCAATAAGTCTGATATATTGTGGATTAAAGTTAAGGCAAAGCAAGTTTATTTGTAAAGCACATTTAATGTACAAAACAATTCAAAGTACTTTTCATTAAACATTTAAAGCATTACGCTGGAGTGGAGAGATAAGTTCTGTACCAGCTCCTTGATGACCCAATAATTTAAGTCAATGTGCTGCAGCAGAGAAGCAAACCTGCAGGACACTGGACCAACCTTTCCTGAACCTTTCCTGAACATTTTCATTGATCTCCAGAAGACCTTGTAAATGACAATATTATAGTTGTGTAATCAGAATTTTAGTCTATGGTTCTTGTTAGCAAAGCTTCAGAGAATTGTAGATTAATGTGCATAGTTCTTTATGTTTTTTGGGGCATTTTTGCAGAAATGTTCAATTACAAGAATCTTAGTATGGGGTGGCCAAATTTTTGCATGTGGCTGCAACATGTGCATGATAACATTTGAATCTATTAATAATCACTATAATCCAACAAATTAGGTATATGTGTAAGTGGTTTTTATATCCATTCACCAGATTAAATTGCCTTTTGAATCAAATATCTAGTAGGTCTTTGGAAAAAAAGGTACCAGAAGACAATATAAAAAGGCGGCTGAAAGAGATCCATCAGTTCGAACAGGAAATATAAAACAAGACTTGAAACTTGGGGAATAATGTTTGGTTGACTTTAGATCCAATCCCATTTTTCTCTGAGTGCTCTCATCAATATTGCAAAGGATACTCACTAAGTTCACTTGGAAGTTTTTTTCTTGCCAGTGTTTGACATCTTCATGTGTGTTTACCCACCTAAAGGCTCACTGACCGCGCATCTTTTCCTGTTTGTCCAGTTTCTCCATCATTAATAGTTCACAGACAGCTGGACGAAGCAAGAATTCTCACACTAAGGTATTCAGATCCCACATAGGAAATGATTTCTTACAGCATGTGGCACTATCTCGAGTGATTGATTGTGTGACGTAGAAAATCTCATATTTGCACAGTTCGACTCATAAGATGCATTTATGTCCTCTCACCAATTCAAATAAAAGCAAATTTTTCCCCCTGACAGTATCAGTATTTATTCGCTGTCCATTCCTTTGCCCTAAAGTGAGAGATCTGTGCAAATACTGGCCCTTTAGGGCTCAAAAAGAATGGAAATGTCTCTGTTATTCTGTTATGAAAGAAATATTAAAACTGCTATTGCAGTTTTTTTCCTTGCAGATGATGACATTTGGTGGCATTTGTGATGCCACGAGGCAAACTGTCAGCATCTTAGAACTTTCATGGCTGGATTGTCAAGAAATTTGTCACATATATTCGTATCCAGAGCTAAATGAATCATTAGCGGTGACCTGTTAACCTTTCGTCTGAGGTCACTGTCAGACAGAAATGTTAGTGGTGTTTTCTGTTCCCTTTAGTTCTTCTTGCTGTCAGAACACATCCATGCACAGCACTGATTACAACTTAAAGACCTATATGAAATATTCATGTGATTTTTTTCATTTTTTATAGTAGGGCTGTAAATCCCCACTTTGATCACAATACAATATTATATTGATTTATTGGATAACAATCCAATTTTGATTTGATTCGATTTAAGATGCAACAGCTGACATTAAACATCAGAGTTAATTGAACACAGTAAGTTACATTAAAAAAGCCACTAGAATATCATTCAACATTTTTATTCCTACGATTAGGTGTTTTAACTAATTAATAAAAAATTTTTTTAAACAATGATCTTTTCCTACCGTATAACAGAGACAGATTAGTAATAAAGCAAAAAGAAAGTGACAGGGGAACCAATAATATTAGTCAATTATTGTACTGATTTTTGAGAAATGTTTGCATTTTGCATCAGTATTGATCAATATATACCATATGATTGATACATCAATGTACTTTGTTGTATAATTATACCCCTAATTCATAGTGTTGAGAAACTAATTGAGGCATATTTATTGTGATTATTATAAAATTCAGAATATTTTTTAACAATAATCGCACCAAGAAAAACCTGTAGTGGTGAAATCCTTAATCCCCAGTTCTGTTTTGGTTCCACCAAGCTTTCTTCCACCAGATGCAACTTCCTTCTTTTTAAAAAAAAAAAAAAAGTTCCTGTTGCCTTTCCATCATGTCCACCCAGTCTGTCCATTCTCCTCTGACCTCTGACATCAACCAGACATTCTGGTCCAGCTCCTGCTGCTCTCTGGATGTTTTCTCTTCTTCAGACCGTTCTCAGTAAACCCTGGAGATGGTTGTGTGTGTAAATCCCAGTAAACACTCAGACCAGCAACCTCACCTTCAACTTCCTGATTCTGATGTTCAGATCGAACTTCAGCAAGCTGCCATGTGATTGGTTAATTAGATATTTGTGTTAATATGTGGATGTGGAGACAGTTGTGCAGGTAAATCCCTCAATGTAGCATTTTCACGTCAGCCTTCACAGATCATTTAAGACGAATAAATTTAACACCAGAAAGGTAACAACTAACTTTTCCATAGTCAAATGTCATTTTGTTACCAATATCTATCATTTGTCTGATGCTCTCTGGATACTCGCTGGCTATAATTTCCTGCAGCTGACGTGCTTTTACTCTGATTTAATGGTCGGACATGATGAGTGGCTTATGGGCCAATTCAGATTATGAAGAGCCATTCACTGTGAACTCTGTGCCGAGCGGGGCTTGCTTTTTGGAAGTGCTTTGTGTCAGCAGCTCCAGCTTTCCTGCACCGCCACCTGCTTCAGCCACTGTCTGTCTTATTTAGGACATCTGCTTCACCGTCACATCCCTTTTTTTGTGATTTCAGTGACTATTTTTCAAATGTAGTCATTAACAGGAGGAACCAAGGGGAGATGATTGGCTCGTGCACATGCTCTCATGTTCATGCTTATGAGATTTATAAAAGGAAAGGTGGAGAGTAGCAGGCATCCAGATTTAAAGATCTAGATGTTTCTTGGAGTGTCTACTGTCCGTATTTCGTGAGCCCGCCCCTGTGCCAGTCTTTTACTGGAGAGGCCGCAGGTGTTTGTGATACTCGCTGATGCTGATTGATCTATTCTGGTGGTGTCGACGTGCACCGCGGCAGTGTCAGAGTGAGCCACCATGCACAGCGCCCCAGAAAGAGAAGCAGCAACTGGAAATCATCCATTTCTAATCTCATTACTTACACTTATTTACACATGTCAGTATGTGTCATGTGGAAATAACTTGTTACATGTGCTGTTTTTCTTTTATTCACTTTGTCCAAGTTTCAAGCCTCAGAACATGCACGTTCTCAGCCTGTTGAGCCTGAGGCAGAAACGCCATGTTGACTAGTAATAATGCAGTTTAATGAAGCATTGCCAGCACAATTAGACGTCCCATCTTTTCAGCATGTTCCCATCCTAATTTGTTAACATATTGAATCGAAAAAGAAGTCAGACTTTAATATTAATAGACGTGCTAATGATATGTTACACCTATTTTGGTCATTATTTAGTCTTATATTCAAGTGTTATTGATTGATGCACATCTTTAATCAATAATAAATGTTTAGTAACGGCAAATGTGGTTAGGCTGGAAATGAGACTCTTTATCTGTGTTCTTGAACAGAGTTACTTTTTCCAGACAGTGAGGCTTTGCTGCCTCTGACATGCTTAGACTGTTGCAGCCCGCAGCGACTTTGGGCAACATAGAAGTGTTTCTGATGATTTGGCAGAGTTAGAGATTTAGCCCCATTTACACAGAATACATATCTGAATACAATAGATTATATCCGAGTATTTTGGCTCACGTAAAAAACACTTTTCCTCTCTGTTAGAAGTGTGAGCAGCTTTCCTCGAGGTCTGTGGTGAATCCTGACTCACATTCTAAGGAAATACTCAACTGAGCTAGTTGCCTTCTTTCAGTTTTGTATTTATTATTTCTGATCAAGAAAATGAAGGGGAAAAAACTTGCTTTTCTTCTCCCTCATTAAATCTATAAATGTTATCTAGAACTTTGCTCACCGTAAATCTTCTTGTCATTTCTGCATGCTGCAGATTTGCAACATGCCCTCTGCCATGCAAATGATTGATGTGGCCTCAGATGTCTGGACATATCCATCTTTTTGTTTTGTTTTTCTTTTCAGCTACACTGGATAAATGAGCATCTGACTTTGCACTGATTTAAATTTTAGCTCCAGTTGCTTTATAATCTTATTTTTATTACCGGATCTTTGTTATGAATTGGCGCTATACAAATAAAGTTGAATTGAATTTAATTTAATCTAACTGAATTGAATTGAATTGAATTGAATTGAATTGAATTGAATTGAATTGAATTGAATTGAATTGAACTGAACTGAATTGAATTGAATTGAATTGAATTGAATTGAATTGAATTGAATTGAAT
>JAVQJG010022495.1:0-20867 GCA_036024015.1 Craterocephalus amniculus
GTGTGTGTGTGTGGGTGTGTGTGTGTGTGTGTGTGTGTGTGTGTGTGTGTGTGTGTGTGTGTGTGTGTGTGTGCGTGCATAATCTGCACTTTTTTTGTCTGCCTGTGCAGTCTGGTCAATGTCATGTCTGTTGTAATGTCTGTTCTGACAAGAGCCTTGACTTGCATAAAATAGTTCATCCCTAACCTTAACCAAGGTCTTTAAATGTGTAAACAGCAACATAACAACAACTTTATCTTCAAATGTTTCAAGATAAAGACATTTTAAAACTAAAGTGTGGAATGAGTCTAAATAAATTCTTTAGCTTGGATGCTGTCTGTGTAGTTCCACTCCCAACCCCTGCAGTCTCTAAGTGGAGACATAACAGTTATTCCTTGACTGAACTGTATTAACAGCATATTTCTTTATGTAGTTATTTTCATGTCTGACACCAGAAAAAACATCTGAAAGTTAGTCTTTGGATACAGATAAAGTTTGTGTGACTGGGTTGGTCTGTCAACATAACTACAGTACATAGAAGCTACAGTTCTGACTTTAACTCAGCTTTGTGCATATTCCACATGATTCCTCCTCAAGGCTGTCAGTGACTGTTGCTCTGCTTTTAGGTCTGCATGTAGACCAAAGCATTAATCCCTCGTTTCCTAAGACCTACTAGCTTGGGCAGTGGCCATTGCAGTGAGCTTGTACAGGACTTCATTGTGTCATCTGCCTCATAGAAAATTCAAATCAGTTGGATTCCCATTGCCTAAAGGTGAATCTGTAAACAATTTAGGGAAAATACCAAATGCGTTTGGACGGTGCTTTTTTTATTACAGCCATTTGTTATACAGTCACTCTCTTATAACCCTCCACATCCCTGTGCTGCTTTAGATAAGGTTTACTGAAATTATGCTTTCTAGTAGTAGTCACTCAGAAAAAAAAAATCATGTTTTGTGTTTTTTGCCTCTATATATAAATAGTTGTACTGTAATTAATGCATCTCCAAAGTTATAATTTTGATTGCCAGTGAGTATTTTAGTGCATCATTGGCTAAAGATCATGTTCCTTTGTTTGCCCATGTCTAAAAAGTTTGGACAAGCATATGTGATGGCCCCTTACTGCCAAATGATCTCTGGCACTTCCACTGGATACACTTTGGTCCCTCAAATATTGGTGTGCTGCTCTCACATCATGCCAGCTTCACCTTCCCCGTCTACAGCCTTGTCATGAAACAGTTGTTGCAGTTATGTAATCTTCTAGCACCGCTCAATTCCACTCACACAGGAACGCTCATATGGACTCACATGAACACACATGCACACTCCTTTCTGCTCACACTCATAGCCATGCATGTGAAATACCCTTAACAACCTTTGCACTCACTCAGATACACACTCTTAAATGCATGTACACGAACACACACACACAGTGTATCCCTGCGCTCTGGATTAGGGGTACAGATTAGAGATTAGGGCCGGCGGTTGGATTACACAGTATTCCCTAGCCCCTCCTCCAATGTTGGCCAGAAGCACCACTGGCCCTATCATCTACAGTAGTGATTCTACACACATGCAAATACACACGCATGTGTGCACACACAGTCAGGATTTTATATACTATTTTTTTATCCAGAATTAGCTTCTGGAAAACATCCCGATATCTGAGGATTTCTATTTTTTTTCTTCTTTCATCTTTGTTTTATTCTCTCCACTCAGAGTGTATGTTTGTATGTTACTCTTTCATTCACTTATACACACAACATAGCCACAAAGCCATCCTCACAGGATCACAGCCTCCCTGTAGATTTACTCTCCAGTGCAAAGCTTCCTCTAAATGTCCCATTTGCTGCTCTCATATAATTTCCCAGCCTGGACAATTGCACGGTCTTGTGTTGACGTGACCCTGAGCCCTACACAGGCTCAGGATAAAGGCTGGCTGAGACACAAATGAAATATAAAATGTAACAGGAAGTGGTAGAGCCAGGTATTTAGAGGCCTAGCAACTTGGATGGATAAGTGAAGCTTCCAAGGAATCCGTCTCCTACAGCAGATAATGTTTAAAAGATGTGGGTGAGGATTGCCTGAGGACTGTTATGAGATGGTACATCGATTGCTGATTCACTATCTTGATCCTCGATTTTCTACCTGGGCGTTTGGGACCTCCTGTGGGGTCACACGCTATTTCAGGGTGGACACGATAGGAGGACTGTGTCTGTGAAGTGCATGCCTGGATATATGAGGAAAACTAGAAAAGAAATATTACACTCGTTCCAACAATTATTTTATGTTTACTGTTCTGTAAGTATTTGCTGGGTTAGTAACTGTGAGGTGAAAGAATAAGTCATTCTGAGTGATGTTTGCAGAAACTCTAAGTTTATTTGGTACTGATTTAAGCTAAAGAATAATAATAATCAAAAGTAACACACAAACATGCATGCAAATCGACATGTGCCAATGACTGCAAATAAACAAGATATTTCCTTGTCATTAAACCCAGTGCTGTCAGTTTGACAGGGACACTTGTGGTTTGTAAAGGAGCCAGCTGCTTCGGGGATGCAGGGATGCTGCCCTTTATAAACAAAGTTTAACTTGAAATTGACAGACGTTCCACAGAATCTACAGACTTTAGCAGAAAAGAGAGAAGCTTAGCAGGAGGCTTAATATGTGTTGACAAGACTGGCACGCAACCAGGCTGTCAGAGGCGTTAGTATCTGGGTTTGTTGAGAAGCTGCCCCTTCTGCATCATACAGTACAATATCACAGCATGACACTCCTGTGATCTCTTTAACTTTGACCGCTGAGGTTTTTTTTTAAGTAAATCTCTTCATTTCTTAGCACCTGTCCACATTTCTCTGTGATTACTTCATTTTAATTTTCATTTATATTCAGATTGAAGCTTATTTTCCCTCACATGGAGCAATTATTGAAATGTTTTTTTCTTCTCTTTGTTGGCAGGTGAATGCTGTCATGCCATTTGGGTGCCTTGCCCTTCGAGACGGGCGGACTTATGATAGCATATCTGAAGTCACAGACAAATATGAGTTTGGTCAAGTTCTTCGAGCGTGAGTAGCAGAGCTATATGCATGGATTTCTGTCACTTTTCTTTCTCTTTCTCATTCCAGTCTACCTTTTTATTTCAATTCACCTAACAGACAGTGTTCACTGCAGATTTGCTTTAGCACAAAATACTTTTGAATGAAAAGAAAAAATGAAGGCTGGTGTATAACAGGTCTGGAAAAGCCTGTTTTTCAATTCATCCAACTAAAAATTACAAAAGTTTAAATGTTTTGTGACATGATTTCCAGGGACCTGTCAAAATCCCTGTGCTGCTTAAACTGGTTAAAAACTGACCATTTTTTCTTCCTGCACATCCCTGCTTAAAACTGTGCAGATATCCTTATGTACACACTAACCATGCACACAAATACCACTCAGCGTAGGGGACCATATGGCAACATCAGCATCTGGCCTCAGAGATTTCTGCTCATCTTTTACATAACACACACACAAACACACACACACACACACACACAGGCATACAGAAAAATACTATTAAGTCAAAAATAGCACCAGTATTTGTTTTGTTGTCTTTTTTATGAACATAATAATAAAAAGAAAGTAAAGGTTCAAACATGGCAGTGATGTTAAAAGGCAGATCATTTTTGTTTCTGATTTATTCTGAATGCAGCCATTCATTAAATAAAACAAACAACACATTTTTTTTTAAAATGCATTCCAATGATATATTCAATTTTTAGGATTAATTTTGAAAAACTGCAGTTTAGTTTCCCATCACACCATTTCTTTAAATTCATTTTCATGAAGTACTGTATGCCCCAAAGGCTGAAAACCCGACGAAGACCTGCTGATGGAAGCAATGGATCCACCTCAGACCTGTTATTTACAACCTATTTATTCAACCTGACGACTCACTTCCTAATTAAATTCTTTCACTGTATTTCACCAGCACAGCTTGTGTACCTTTGAATATCATTCTCCATCTCTCCTGGGCCCCTATTGTCAGATGTGCTCTAAGAAAAAAAAAAACCTTAAGACATTTTTATGCTTCACTTAAACCCACATCATATTTCATAATTCCTCTTATATTTACCATTTCTTCCTCTTTCAGCCTGTCTTTCTGTCTGTTTTTATAGGAAGGAGTTCTGCGAATTGTGCCTGGCAAAGGACAGACAAACAGACAAAGTGTTTGTCTGCAAGAAATTCCTCAAGAAGGACGGCAGGAAAGTCCGCAAGGCTGCCAAGAACGAAATCATGATACTGAAACTGTAGGCAATCAGTGTGTGAGAGGATGGATGTGTGGTTGAGCTATTTAGAGAGAAGAACACTGAAAAGGATGTTTATGTATTTGACATTTCAACTGTAAAAATGTATCAGACAATCACACAAGCCTTGTGGGTCATGCTTCACTCTGTTTGGCTTTTCTGGCTGTTCTAGGGTCAATCACCCGAACATTCTTCAGTTAATAGATGCATTTGAGACCAGGAAGGAATACTTCATCATCCAGGAGCTGTGAGTATGTCTCATGGCTTTTTCACAATTTTCTGCACAAGCATTATTGATAGTGCATATTCCTGTGTCTGTTTTATGTATTTGTCTATCTCACACACACGCACATGCACACAAATTGATCGTTTCAGAGGTAGAAGCTGGGTCTTTGCTCTTATTACTGTGTGCTCTGGTTCTCCCCTCAGCAACAGAGGAAGGTGTTAGATTTGATGAGATATTTGCTCTAAGTAACACTCAGCATCACACAGTGGCCCTGAAGCACTGCTTTGCAACAAAAGAGTCTCTATGGACAACTTGAGATCGATTCACCAGAACTCAAACAACACGCATCACTTGTGACGTGCGCAGTTCAACATTTGCAACATCCGAAAGTAGTAATATTGATTAAACCAGAATGGACAAAGTATTTCTCCTACTGAAAAACAGGAAAGCAAACTGTTCTCAAAGTAACTGCAGTCAACAGTTTGTGCATCAGGCTGCTTATGTGTAGCTCACACTTTGGCCTGAGAAATAGTCACCCTGCTGAGAGCAATATGGGATAATCATTCCCATCATTTATCCCTGAAGTTAACCAAGTCTTTTAGAGTGAAGGCAATTGCTCTGATTTCTAATTGCTCTGCAGTGTAGGCTGTTGGCTAGTAAAAGGAAATCACTTTACAAATGGAAAAAAAACACCATAATTGTGCTGTTAAAAAAAAGCTGTAAGATACAGTATTTACAGTGTTGGAAACAATGATTTATATTAACCAATATAAGTATGTAGTAGTGCAATCACTGATAGTTACGAGTCTGTGATTGCATGCAGTGCCACGGGAGGAGATGTGTTTGACTGGATTTTGGACCAAGGGAATTACACAGAGAGAGATGCTTCCAATGTTATCAGACAAGTCCTTGAAGCTGTGGCGTACTTGCACTCCCTCAACATTGTTCACAGGAACCTAAAGGTACAGTTGCACTCCTCTCTTCCTTATATATAGTTGTTCATTTTAAAGATGGAAATTATAAAGTAATTCATTAATTGATAGCTGTTTCATCTTATCAATCGATTTATTGATTTTTCTGAGAAGCCGAATTTCCCCTCTGAATCAATAGGTTCCTTTCTACGAAAATGATATCTTAAGAGAAAATGCAAATCATGTTCCTTCATAAGAGATTTATTCTTAACAGCAGGGAACAACATTCACAAATGGAACAATGCAAACAAAAATAAAAAGTATTATTATTAGCAGTTGTATTAGGATTATTATTATTATTGTAAATGAATTCAAAATAATAAATGATGTTATTATGTATATGGTCAGAGGAGACCTTAGTTCATTTACATTAAATCCAATGTGGACTGCAACCAGGACCAAAGTGCCTACATAGACACATATTGGCATTCACATTGGTTTTCAGATAAGTGCTTAAAATGTAGTTACCATTAGAATATGGATTAGATTTGGATTCTGGGGTAGGGGATGGGGAAATGTTTATTTTGGAAGGAATTGCCATGAGGAGAGCTTTTCAAGATGTGCTGCATGTAATTGTATGTGTCTTTACAACAATGCTTTTTTAACAGACTTGCTGCTTACCAGTAGAAATAAAGGACGAATTGTAGCAAACAACTTTACAACATGAGTGAAACTTTTCAGCTCATCCCAGAAAGCAGTATTCAGTTTTTAGTCAACAGAATCTCTGTGGAGCCACATAAAAGCATCTCAGCTAATGACTAAGCATTAGATGATAACATTTTACCATGGGACTAAACATTAATTTTATGGCTTACAACAATCTCTTGTGACATTCAGTCCTGCAGACAGATTTATATCTGTTGCCCTCATTATCAACCCATTAAGATAGAGCTAAATCGTTTTTCTGACCTCAGACTCCCCCTAGTGGTTAAAGCTGAAATTTAACTTTAGTCTTCATTGGTCAAACCAGGGGTGTCCAAAGTTGGCGCTCGAGGGCCACAGTCCTGCAGGTTTCAGTGTTTCCAGGCTTCAACAGACCTGCAAGTTTAGGATGTTCTGCACAATGACTCATTAATTTCAGTCAGGTATGTTGGCGCAGGGAATCATTGAAAACCTTTTTTGCAGCTTTCAAAGACTGGAACTGGACACCCTGGGTTTAACACCAGAGTATACCAGTCAACCCAACAGAATTAAAGAAGCATTAAGTTGATAGTTAATGTCTTTTCATCTTGATAGAACTTGAAAACTACAAAACAAAACTAGAAAAAAACTAGAAAAGAACTAGAAAAAACAAAACAAAAAGGTCAAGCTTATGGTTTTTACATTTTCAAGGGAAAAATAAAAAATACAGGTTTAAGCATGAAACTCATGATGTACGGTGGCACGAAAATCTACTATTTCCCGTGAAATTGGCTTATTTGACACATTGTATCTTAAAAACTCTGCTCAAACTTTGGAAAACAAACTTTTTTCAATCAGTCATCCAAGAAATTCTTCTCTCAGGAAGAGGTGGTTATATCCTTTTCCTCAGATGTCAAAATATTCAACTCGGAAACTAAAAAGTGGAAGAAAATGTCTACCAGAGGTTTTTGCCCACCACTTTTTGGCATTTCTGGTTGTTCAAGATCTTTCAACACTTTTTTAGCTACAGGATGTTTGATAGACTAAATGCCTTTAAAGTGGTGTAAAATATGAAAAATAACAGACACTGTAACACCAGAGATCTTCCATTACCTGTCATGGTCTCCTCTGTTCAAGTTAAGATAATTATGTAAGCTATTTTCCAATGTCATTTTTAAGGATTTCATATCCTTTCAAATATGGATATGCAGATCTGAACCCCCTGATGATTTCTCAGTTTGAAGAGCAGAGCTTCAATTTTTTTGTGAGTTTGCTTATGCCTTATTCCTCTCATTTTTTGTAGCTGGAAAACCTTATGTACTACACAGAAAACAACCATAACAAAGTAGTTCTGCGAGATTTCTACCTGTCCAGGTTTGAGAATGGACCCATCACAGAGCCATGTGGAACACCTGAATATCTAGGTAGGTTTTGGACTATTAATTTGTGTCTTTTGTTTTCTTTCCTGCTTTTCTTTTTTCATCCTCATGCATCCTTCCACTATTGAGTTACTTTCTTAGGCTTTTGACAGTATCTTTCTCCCATGCATTCTCAGGATAGATATTGAAATGGAAAAAGGATTCTTTGCAATACATTGTTTTCCTCAACTAGACAGTCATGTTTCTATTAATGGTCTTATGTGAACACAAGTTAAAAACTGGACTAATGTGGATCATCTAAGGGATTTGTTTGATTTTGCACATAACTAACTGCAATTAAATGGATTGACCTGGACTACACTTTTAATTGGTATTACACAAATAAAGCTGATTTTAATTGAATATTAGGAATAAACTCTTACAATAAAACATAAAACCTAGAAAAACATACATATAGGAATAAAAGCAACCTATCCTTGCCTCCTTCCCTCTGCATATCCTTTCTTTTAATCTCATTTTAGCTTCTGTGTACTGTCTTACTCCTCTCTGTCTTCTGGAAGTTTATGCAAGGGCGAGTTCAAGTGCAGATCTGTGCTTTGGCCTTGTTCTCTTCAGTTGAAGGCCAGAGCACTCATAATGCTGGACTATTACTGTAAACTAATATATAAGAAAATGGAATGGAGGCATTGATGGAAAAAGAAATGAGAACAAGAGAGTTAAAATAGGAGCCAGATTCGGGAGAGAGGCTGAGCGGCTTAGATTTAAGAATTTGCTGGTGTGAAGGTTTATAAATGAAAAACAACCTGCTTTATATTCAAACTCACTCTGTCTTCTTTGCTGTCAGCTCCTGAAGTGGTGGCTCGTCACCGATATGGTCGACCTGTGGACTGCTGGGCTGTTGGTGTGATTATGTACATACTGTGAGTCCCCATCACTAATTTAAAAAAATCTATCAGTGATTTAATAACACAATATATCAAGTTTAATGTAATTGTTCAAACATACATAATTCTGAAAATTACATTTCCAAAAGTTACCTGCATGGTTTCAAAATAATTACCTTTTTTTTTTTTTGTTGTTGTTGTTTTTGCCCAGCTTATCTGGTAATCCTCCATTTTATGATGAAACAGAGGAGGAGAACACTGATTTACATAATCGCATCATCTTCTGTCGAATTGTTGCTGGGGACTTTGAGTTTGACTCTCCATACTGGGACGACATCTCACCTGCAGGTGATTTTCTCCACCACATGATGGCACTAAACTCCCACATCAGTTTTTTAAGTGGCTTGTTCTAAAGTCATCAGACTGTAAAGGAACAATTTCAGTTAGTTCAGTTCAGTTATTTGGAGTCACTCTGGGTAAAATGGCCATCTTAGATATGAAGCATTGAGCTAAAATTAAGAACTGACACTCATAACTTTTTCAGTTATTTATAAAGATTATCTTTGGATATCGGGTTAGGGTTAGGTTAAGGTTAGGTTTAGCAACAGACTGGCGTCTTGTCAAGGGTGTTCCCTGCTTCTTGCCTGCTAATTTCTGGGATAATCTCCAGCTTCCCCGTGACCCTAAATTGCACAAAGCGGCTAACAATCATTGGTTCCTCTTTCAAAATTGTCATAAGAAATAACATAGGATTTGTGTTGCTCTCTGCCTTTCAGCTAAAGAGCTTGTCTGTCGTCTCATGGAAGTAGACCAGATGCTACGAATCACAGCACAAGACGCACTTTGGCACGAATGGTAATTATATGTCCATAGTCACAAAAATGCAGATTTTCGCACACAGCTCTGGTGCTTCTTCTTACTATTATTCTGTCTGTCATCCATGTCAGGATTGCAGGTAATGGTGCATCAGAGAAGAACTTAAAGGACGGTGTTTGTGCCCAGTTTGAGAAGAACTTTGCAAAGGCCAAATGGCGGGTATGAATTCACTTCACCTCTTTTCCTCCAGTTAAAGTGAAGTTGTTAATAAGACAGCTGAATCAGCAGCAGAGTAAATTTAAGAAGATGCGGAATGAATTAGGTGTGATGTCATTTTAGCTCATTACACAACTCTGCAGCGGTATGCTCTAAATTAGTAAGTGGTTGGATTCAGAAGGAAATCCAGAGCTATGAATGCTGAAGACTAAGAAGGAGGAACATGGCAGTGCCAATCTAATAGCATATATAACAGTTAAAAACCTCTTCTCTCTTTCTCCATGTGGTTCCCAGGAATTGAAGGTATTGTTTTTCATTATGAGTGAATGTGGAAGGAGAGAGCATGGGAAGAAATTCACCTTTACTCTGGCATGATTCAATAATGCAACATATTTCAAAAAGAAATTTAAGTATGGGGTTTTTACAGGTACATTTGTTTATGACAATCCAGTAAAACTTCAACATAGCCTTGAGATGTATTGATCATGCTTAGGGTGTTGAGGCTCTTCCTAAGCTCTGTTCCTGCCCACTGTCACTCTGCCTGTCTCAGAAGAGATCCATCCACTCTGACCCACTTTTCTTTAATGGATAAAACCCAGATGTTCAAAGTGGCCTACCCTGCACCTTTCCTACTCCTCATCTGCACTTGTCTGTGTAACTAGGTTTGTAAAAAGAATTAAAGTTTGGTTTGGAAGTATTATTTATGTTATTGTAGATAAGGAGACATAGGAATGGAAAGGACACAAGGGATATAGGCCACTGTTGATTGTTGGATTGCAGTGATTTGAACTGTAAGGCCCTCTGGCATTCCTCTTACACGAATCCTGGTTCATTGCCTCATACTGCTGTAACATTCAAATCATACATAGAGAAAATGTTGTGTTATGCCATGTTGTATTTTGTAGCTTTCCAACTGCAGTGAATTCGAAGGAATTCAGCTCCCTGGTTTACAAACAACTTCTAAGTTCCCTCATGAACCCAATCTCCTTCAGTGTTTGTTGATTAAAAGGATTCAGATGCGTGTATAATTAAGTAGAGAGATTTACACATATCTATTTATGTTTTCCAGTCAACAAGCAGTCAGGGAGTTTCTTGGGGAGAATGAGACTTAAGATTGATTTAAACCAAGGTAAAATATCACATAACCTCTTGGAAGTATATAGCTGGCACTGATATTTCTTCACCTTAAACAAATCTCATCTCAGTGCTTTATATGATGGTGCTACATCATGGTGCCTCGACAGGAAATTTGTCAATCTATCATCTCTGAAACATTTTTTATCCCCCGCAAAGTTTTGGTTTATATTTTAGGACGGGCATTGCCACTATTGCTGTGAAACTATGAAACTCACCATACTATAAATCTCTTTCTCTTGTCCGCTGTCATTCTTACTCTATTTTTCTATTATTATTATTTTTTTGCAGAAAGCAATCCGTGTCACCACCTTCATGCAACGGCTGAAGAACTCAGAGGCACTGATTGACAGTTCAGCTGAGGCTCAGGGCAGTGAAGAAGTAGGAGATGGTGAAGGGGGTGTTTCCCAGGGAACAAGTGATGAGGGAGAAAAGGGGATGAGTGATGAAGGGGTAACATCAAGTAGTATGTCTTTGGAGGTTACTGTTGAAAATGTGGCAGTGGGTATGAACCAGGATAAGGACACCATTAAGGTAGTAGAAAATCAGGAGGAGGTAAAAATGCCCGTAGGGCCCTCTGTAGGGACTTCCCCTTCAGATATTCAAGACCCTCTAGGGCAAATAAATTCAATTCCCAAACTTGCACAGGACGAGCTTAGTAAGACCGGTGTAAAGAAAGGAGCAGGTGATGGTACCAGGAAAATTGCCGCAAATTTGGGCCAAAATAAAGTTGTTCCAGAAGCTAAACAAACCCCTGCTGCTACCCCCGAGTCTTCAAAGCTTTTAGAAAGTTCATCAGGCACTAATCTTGAGAAAAAAACCTCTTCCCCTGATCCTAGCAGCAAACGTAAAATGGCTGCAACACTTCATGGCCCCCCATCTACGGCTTCCGTTGTTGCTTCAGCCTCACCAGAAAAGAGACCAGCTCCCCAAAGCCTACAGAGGGATGAAAATGACAGCAGTTGGTGTCAGACACAAGTGCCTGAAGCTGTGGCAGAAAGGTCAGTAGTAGCACCGGTTACTCCAGCAATTGGGTCGGGGACTGGGGGGGATCTCGGCCTAGGAGTAACGTTAAGGGGAGATGCTAGTCCTCTGGGTAGAAGGGAAAGGAATGCCAGGAGAACAGACAGATACAGTGCTGAGTTTAGCGTAGGTGCTGTGCCAGGGCAGAGCTGCTATTCGCCAGGGAGCTCTGCTAGTTTGGGCCGTCATACCACGTCATACACCCCAGAAGCTGTTGGGATGGGACTGGCAGGGAGTTATGGGAGCCCATACAGCTCCCTGTTTACGAGCAGAGGAGTTGGGATGTATGGGACTGGTCTACACCACGGAGGAGGGGGGAGCAGTGCCACAAGTGACTGGCAAATGGACAGTGTTATCGAGCAGATAGAAAAGCAAATGGCTGCAGTCCTCGAGAAGATCGAGGGGGACATGCCCTCGCTGCTTGAGCAAATCAGTGACTGTCCTGTTGAAGCTCCGCGTGTCAGAAGCACACATGGCTCTCCTGCTACCTCTCGCACACGCTCCACTCAGTGCTCCTCCGCTTCAACCTCCACCACTCCTCCACCACTTCCCACCTCTCCAAGACCTGCACTGCCATCTCTCCCTCACCTTGCCATCCCTCCTCCTTCCTATCCCCCACCCTCTCCACCCACGCAAGCCTCACCGCAGGCTGTTGGAGAGCAGGGAGACAAGGACGGACAGAGGGGTGCTGCTCAGTCCAGCCAGTCACCCAGAGCTGGAATGGGCAGAGGGCTATGAGACAACTTATGACACAAATGTAAAGCACCCAGTACACTGGATTTATAGTTTACACTTGAGTGTTTAATGATTCTGTCTCATCCATATGTATCATGTCCTTGTTTCCCAGAAAATAAACCATACAGTGTTGTTTGGTTTGGTTGTGCTTTAATACCAAAAAAACTACCTGTACGGCATTGTGATGCTCTGACGAGTGGAGGTATGTGGGAGTGAAGTCAAACATCTATATACCTGCAAAGACCAGGATCTCTAAAGCTGGTTTATTACTCAGATCCAGATGTGTGCCTGTATGTTCACCACAACTAAGTCATACTGGAATATCCAAGTACTCAGCACAGTTTACACATGATCAGTCTACACATACAATAACGGTGTGATAAAAAAAAGGGATAACAATTAAGGAAGGGTTAGTTTGCATTATTTGTCAATTAACTGTAAATATAGTTCATGACTTTTAGTTTTTATTTCTCCCTTGATGTAATCTTCCTCTTGTTCAGACTCATACTTTTATGTTTTCAAAGCAACCTCCCCCATTTCTATATATTTCTAATTATTTTTATTTATGTAGCTTTTCATTTGTTGTGAGGCTTGGAGTCACAGTTGTACAGAAATATGTGAAGCTGATCAAATTAGTCAGTTCTAGCAGATTGTTAGAAACTGAGACTAATTGTCACATGGTGTCATTAAACTTGAACTGTCAAAATCTTGTGAGTTGCTACACGCCTGTTGGAGGGCTAAAGAATTTTTTAAGCATATTGTATAAAGGCTTTGAAATAACACTGGTACACAAAATGTCTCTTCTGTTTATAAAGTCCTTCAAAAAGTTGTGCAGCGCACAAACGTTATTTTAATTTGATATCAGTTTTGTTAACACACTTGCTTTGGTAATGTTAATTAAACGGTAGTCTTTTTGCTCATATGTAATATAAAAATGTCTGAATTTAGTTTTGTTCTTTGGGTGTATGTTAAACGAAATTTTGTGCTATACTCCCGAATTAAAGCACCATTACTCTGCTCCTTTGTAATCTGTGCTGTTTGCAAGTCTTTCAATAAAAGTTATAAGATTAAAGCAGACATTTAGTTTTTCATTGATAAGCGAATACATATTGTAAAAGCAAATATAAATGAATATTTAGGAACACTTGAATGACTTTTGAAACATTTTTTGTTTATTAAAATAAATGTGTGTGCGTATGAGCGTTGGCGCGCTTGTTTGTGAGAACCGTCCCTTATCACTAGTTTCCTACAAGACCCATGTGGCATTGCGCACGGTTTAGGTAAGTCCAATCTTGTGAATGTACATGGTGAAAAAAATAAACTGGGTTTTAACAGCTGAAATATCATTGTATCTAACAGCAGTGTAAAAGTAGATGCATTTTCTATTCTATTGTATGTGGGTATTTAAGATTAATTTCTGGACGCTAAAAATGTTACATTTACCACGAAAACTTTTTAGGCAACCCTCTGGCCCATCGTAATGGTTCTGCCTGTAACGTGCACATGTTGCTGCTTTGCTTTGCTTTCAACTGAAATAGAGTGGGGGGAAACGGTTTGGGAACAGCCGGGCAGGCAACCGTCCAGTGGAAAAACTCAGAGCCCGCCAGCCTGACACACTTTTCAGTTTGCCGTCAGCGGCAGTGTTCAGTTTTCACATTTGTTTGTTTTTTTGTTTAGACGAAGCCGATTTTTAATACTACAGATCAGGCCGAGTAATATCGGATGTGGTAAGTTCTGCACACTTGTGTAAGCTCCTGTCTGGGTAACGTTAGCCCCAGCTAGTTGGCTAATGCTAGCTGGGTAGCTAACATAGCGGCACAAGAAGGAAAAAGTCGTTGGGTGGCTAGATAGCCTGAGAGCTAGCCGCACACAAGCTAACAACTACGCAGTCTTTTGATCTGCGTTATTGGTAGTGGTTAATATTAGTTAACCGTGGCCAACTGAACCTTTTCAGATATCCGCTCGGCTAACCGTTGCTAATTAGACACTGTCACATTAACATTACCCTAACATTTGAACGTTTAATGTGCACAACGCACTAGTTTGAATATATAAAGTGGCGAGTAATGTCCAGAAAAGCTATTGTTGCAGGACACAAGATGCAAGCTTTGAGTGCCATGCTGTAGTTAACTTGTATCACGAACGTCTAACCTACTGGCCGAATTTCATTAAGCAACGTATATTTTGTTAGGATAGCGTAAATGGTATCGATATTAGCTGTATTGCACCATAACATCATAGTTTTTTGAGCTTGGGAGTTCAACAATCGGCCACCTCAATGTTATTGAAATGTATACTTTAAAGCTCCAACGGAATGGTGAAATCGTTTGTATTAAGAGCATGAGAACTGGGGATACCCCTCGACATGTGTGCCCGACAATATGCGGCCCAGTCTTTTCCTGGGCCTTTGTCATTTGCTAGGCACCCCCTCCCCCATTACTCTTCTGCAAGATATGCTCACCCCTAACCTTAATGTGACTGAGGGCCTACTCTCTCAGCATCACTTTAGCTTGCAACAGCATACCTTAGTGTACCTGTCTCATTCATTGCTGCAGTACTATTAGATTTTGATATACCGGTAATTGTTGAATTCAGTGAAATGTCAGTATGCTAACCCATATTAACCAAACACGTTTGAGTGAGAACATCAACTTGGTTATCCAATAAGATGTTGTTTTCCCTCTCATAATGCATAGTTGCACCTTCAGTTTAAACACAGAATACACTTTAGTCCCATAACAGGCTCACCTATCGAGGCTGAGACAAAGGTGTTATTGTATTTCGTCAAGTTCTGATAGAAATCCTTTTAACCTTATTTTGAATAGATAATACAATTGGACATCAGCTTTTACGTACTTGCTCTACATATGCCATGGGTGTATCAAAGTAATCGCAAGGTGTTTCTTACAGGGATTGCTGGAGGTCCAGCAGTTCATTGTACACTATTAGACATGGTATGCATCTTCTGGTGTCAGGGGCGGGATGAATGCTCAGTGGCACCCAATCAGATGACAGTCTGACTGGGCAGAGCGCACACAGCCACCCTTTCCTGTTGAATATTTCAGCCCCTGCGTCACAGCTTCCCCCGCCCCTTTCTCCCCATCTGCCATTTTGGTTTTGTTCCCGTCTGCAGTCGCAAAGCCAGCAACGCAATTACATTGGAGAGACTCGGAGCCCAACGACATAGTGACTCGACATTATAGTGCAGACCACCCTAATTCCGGATCGTGTTTAATTTCTTGGTACGATTCGTCGAATTTGCTACCGTAGTTATTGCTGACATCTGTACACTGCGAGAGAGGAGCGGGTTTGCATAGGGAAGGGACCGAGAAGGAGTATTGGTAAGAACAGAGAAATCAATGAAGCACGAGTTTACTGGCTTACCTTTTTATTTGCATAGATTCTGACGTTAAACGATAGAGTGAACTTGTATTTTCATGTTAAATAGTCAGAGTGGAAGTCACATTAATGTAGTCGCTGTCTGTCAGATAAAATCCACCGCTCTCTGGCGAGCAGGTTGTACCTTAGCCGCAGCTGCTAGCTTGTAAAGTTGTGTTCCGCACTGTGGAAGTGCAGGCCTAGGCTGAGCGGCTAATGGATGGGCTGGCAAGCTGGTGTTTTCTTGCCTTTAAGTTATTTATGTTTCGACTCTGTCCAACTGCCAAACCACTTAACTCATTAGTGGCTCAGAAACCTACCTAATCGGGTTCCTTTTGGTGCTGTTAAATCACAGTTGCAGTTCATTTCTTGGGCGTCTTAGGCGGTACATTTATTGTTAGCAGCTGAGGTTTTGTATAAGGTTGTACAAACTACTGTGACAGCCGGGCGGCTCTGCTGTATCATGCCGGATGCCTTCGTTTTCATTTCTAACGACCGCGGCCTTCTGTTTGTGGAGAAAACCTCAAAATTTGAGTTTAGCTCGAAATAATATCCTGAAGATTTTGACCTGACTCGTTAAATAATTAGGAATCGTAAGGCAGTTTATGTACTGTCGAAGCTGACTAGAGGGGGGCGGGGGTTAGCTGCATTTGATGCGGAAATTGTGACTGTTACTCAGCGCTGTGGGGTCAGTGTATTCGAGATACTGCGGCCTTTTTTCCTTAACATGTGACTGGTTTGTCGGGATTTTCGTGTTAATCACGATAACGTTGGGTAATATACATGTTAAGACTTTAGACTTTTAGATTTCCTTTAAACATAATATCGGTTAAATGAGCATAGTGTAGGTCTTGTGTCCACACCTGCAAATCTATTGCTCTTTACCGCAGCGAACTTCTAATGATTCAGCTGTTTTTGTTTGGACGATGCTGACAGTCTTTAAATGCCGAATAATAAACAATAGGAGTACATAAACAAACCACTGCTGTTACTAGGCATGAAAAGAACTCATAATACTGCTATTCATGTCTTTTCCCAGGATCAGTTCGTTTTTCTAACAGAATGGTGTTTGGCCTTCAGCCAGCCCAGCTGCTCTTTAGGCTAAATATCCTCTCTCCTCAACTTGGATGAGAATGGAACCATAGTAATGATTATTAACAAAAGTTTATTGCTGATATTAAGTTTAAATCTGCAGTCGTCTGAGAATAGCCTTGAAATCTGAAGTTGGCCTTTGGAATACTTTTGTTTGATATTTAATTTCTGATATGACCTATTTTGTAATTATTCAAATCAAATTCAAGCTGTATAATAAAGATTCCATGTTGCTCAAAAGAGGAAATATTAGTAATTTTCTGCATTGCGTTGGATATGAGCCTTTTTGTTTTCTCTTCATTTTAAAGAATTTTTTCTAAATTCCCAGATGTCCAGCTCGCCGCTGTCCAAGAAGCGTCGCTTGTCAGGAACAGAGACGAAGACGGGATCCCACTGCTCCTCCTCTAACTCTGTCAGAACTGATCTGTCCCACACACCTGCCAACGTAAGGGCAAACACACACACACACTGTATTGAGTGGATGAAACTAACAGAAACTAATTACACCTCTTGCCGTCTCTATCTCCACAGGGCATGGCTAAGAATGGCAATGATGCTGAGATTGATGAAGGCCTGTACTCCAGACAACTGTAAGTCTTGTTTGACAACATAAAATAGTCTTGTGTGCTTTTTGTTGGTTGTATTGTGGCACTAATTGTTCTTTTTTGTTCCATGGTAGTTATGTTTTGGGCCATGAAGCAATGAAGCGCATGCAGAACTCTAATGTTCTCATTTCCGGCATGAGAGGTCTTGGAGTGGAGATTGCCAAGAATGTCATCCTGGGTGGAGTTAGAAGTGTCACTGTGCATGACAAAGGAGTTGCCGAATGGAGAGACCTCTCCTCTCAGGTGTGTTTGGAAACACTGATTTAATCTTGCTCATACATGTAATCTCATTGTCAAATGGGCCTTTTACTTGAGACTGGTTTGATTTAAACAGTGTAAGAAAGTGCTTACAAACAGACAAGCATCAACTGTATGGACTTTACTGATGATTAAGTTCATGTGTCAGAGGAAAAGAACAATAAAATGCTCCAAATTGAAACAAATTTAAACTTCCTTTTGGAATATCCTCTGAAATAAAATCAAAATCCCTCTGAGATCAGACTACTGCTTCAGATCGTGTTGTTGAATTATCACATTCCAAAATGCAAAGAAAGGAAATCCCTTTCTTACTAAACTTTATACATGCACACATGTATATCACACATTTTTATCTCAAGCAAATTTTTTTTCAAATTTCGTTATATTTAGTGGCTCTGTTAGCTATTACAATGAGGTATTCATTAAGTTTCCAAATTGCAGTGTGGGGATATCTTTTATGAGTTGTTGTATTGTTGCCATCCAAAAAGAGCACTGTAGCTCCCCCCACCATAGCTATTTACAGACTGACCCAGATTTATCAGTGGATGGACTATTCCTGAGTTATGATCATAGTACAGACAAAACCTGTGATCTGACATCATTGCAGCTGTGGTCAGTCTTGGAGTTATTGAATTCTGATGGATCTATTTAAGTCCAGAATATGCAAATAGACTTTAGGTATTAATTTAAGAAGCCCAACAGAGATGCCTTGGACAATATTTAGGTCTTTCTAATTCACCAACCGGCACATGTCCCAAATACGGTGCTATTAACTGTTGAATAGCCTCTGAATATTCCTTTTTAATAGGAGGAGCCCTTTAATCAGCAGTTGAATCTTAAGCTTGTCCACAATTAACTAAACGTGAACGCCAATCCTCAAGCTTCATCGGCCAGTTCTTTAACTGACGTGCTTTTAAAAAAAACCCTTTCCAAGAACTTTCCTAAATTGAGTAGTTTTATTTCATCAGTTCTTTACTCTCATTCTAAATATACAGGTAGATTATATGCATTGAGTAGAAATTGTTTATTAAGTATACCCTATCAAACTTCTTAATGGTAAAAATTGTTGATTAGAATTTTGTGAGGTCAGTAGATCATTGTTTGCTTTATTTAAATATGCATTTTGGTATGTCACATAATGTATGCTAAAGCTGTAGAATGACATGCTTTAAGTTAATTACCATGACCAAGTTATCGCACATTCCCTACTGTTATTACCAGTCCATATTCACAAAAATCTTTTGAATAAGTAGTTGACCTTCAAAGCACAAAGGGGCATTCACATTGGTATTGTATTAAATATGGAAAGTTATGAATGTCTCACTGTGCACCATCCGTCGCATAGTTCGAAAAAGGGCAGTTTTCAAAGACATGTTGGGACATTGTATCCATGACTAAGCATTTGTGATATTTTTTATGGATACATGGTGAAGCCATCAATTGTTTTTTCCATATACACAATACTATTTCCAATAAAAAGGGATAATCAAACTTAATTTGTCATTATAATGACTGATACTCCTGCCCCCTGCCACAATTGTCTTTTCTGGTTTTTATTTGTTCTTATTTTTTGTCTTCTACACAAGCACAATTTGTTGTAAAACCAGTTTTCATGGCCAAGAATTGGGATGTTTTTGTGCGTCTTTTTTCATTTCTGTATTTTTAAAACTTGAAAGCAGCTGACTGCTTTTAATCTTCAGGCTCTGACCCAAAGTTGGAATATTCTTGGTAAAGGGGTACAGACAAATTCTGGGGTTCCACACTGAGTGGTTCTTTATAAAGTGCTTCATTTTCACCCTTGTGTGGTAGTTTTACCTTCGGGAGGAAGACCTGGGGAAGAACAGGGCAGAGGTGAGTCAGCCCCGTTTGGCTGAACTCAACAACTATGTCCCAGTGAGCGCCTATACTGGAGCACTCACCGATGACTACCTGACCAAGTTCCAGGTATATCTCAATATGGGAACTAATTCATTGTAAGTAACATTTCTCAAAAGTGCCAAATATGTGAATTAAATCTGTCATTCTTGATTTGTAGGTGGTAGTACTGACTAACTCAACTGTAGATGAGCAGAAGCATATTGGGGAGTTCTGCCACAGCAAAGGAATCAAGCTGATTGTTGCAGACACACGTGGTTTGTTTGGGTAAGATATGCCCCTATGCTTAAAGTTCACTTTGATTGTACTTATCTCAGTGTCTGAACTTTCTGTCAATCTCATGTTCTTGTTTGTAGTCAACTTTTCTGTGACTTTGGCGAGGAAATGATCGTATATGACACCAATGGAGAGCAGCCACTTAGTGCCATGATTTCCATGATCACCAAGGTTAGTCTTTTCATCTGAAATTGTTTTTCAAACCATTTTCTAAGGTTGGGAGTGCAGGCCTTGACAAAAAAAATGTTAATTTGTTTCTTAAGGACAATCCAGGGGTTGTGACATGTCTTGATGAGGCCCGTCATGGCTTTGAGAGCGGAGACTATGTCACCTTCACAGAGATTCAGGGGATGACCGAGCTCAATGGCTGTCAGCCAGTGGAAATTAAAGTTTTGGGTAAAGCCTGTTTCTTATTATATGACTTTATGGTAAGGCAGCTTTTGGCTTAGATAACATGCTGCTTTTTTTGTCCAGGTCCATACACTTTCAGCATCTGTGAGACGACTGGCTTTTCAGACTATGTGAGAGGAGGAATAGTCTCCCAGGTTAAAATGGCCAAGAAGATCAGTTTTGTAAGTGACTCATTTTCTATTACTGATTGTCACTGTGATGGAGCTGTACAGTTATTTGTGATACACACTTCTTTAGTTGCTTTATTTGTTTCCCTATTGTTGCCTCAGATCAACAAACTGTATTTTACTAGTATTGAAGACACTACAGGGTCCGACGCTAAGGTTTTTTCCTACTTGCCCTATCGGGCAAGTACTTCTCAATTCTACTTGCCCAATCGAATTTCTTACTTGCCCTGCCGAAGAGGTCATGCAAACTTTCGCTCACGACTTACATCTTTCTAAATTAAATTTCCTGTTTACCGTATACTATAGTAAACAACACTTGTTCCTTCAGAAAACAGTATTTATGTTATATGTCATTAGTGACATGCATTGAAAAACATTTTAACAAAAAACAATACAATTCCCTTATAAGGGTCCAGAAAGAAGTATGTGTAAGTATAAGTACGTTACACCCTCCATCCCCTGTCTGAACATGTGAGCCGCCTGTTTAATGCCCGATCACAGTTAAAATCTTGCACCGAGGGGTCTTCAATCGCCAAAAA